>QZWU01000009.1:0-137640 GCA_004114255.1 Acaulopage tetraceros
TCCCCAAGTGAGGCAAATGTTTTTCTGTTGAATAGTTGGCCAAAGAAGCCTTTTTGAGACATGATGAGTTGTTGAAACTTGAAACGTTAAAGCACAATTTTGTGTGAGAGGGAGGGGTGTTGACAGCTTGATGAGAGCGTCAGTGTATGAGTGAAGATTGTTTGAGATGAGTAAGCGTTAAAACGAGTTCGTTAGTTTGGGCGTAAAGAGAACGTTAAAGCGTGAAATGTGCAGAACGTAGCAAAATTGGATGGAAAGAGAAAAAAAATGATGAGCGAGTCTTGGAATCTTTTGACTCCCCACCACGTGAATTGTTTCAGGGAGGTGAATTACTCAACTGGCCAGCATTATGGTGTGAAATGAGTGAGATAAGCTCATCTCGAGGTTGAGAATGAGGGGTAGAAAGGTCTGTGATGAAGTCCAGTAAGGTGAGAATGGAAAAAGGTTGGAGGACGATCATCGCCTCAGACATTGTTACGGAGATGTTCCTTATCTCTCACTTGCTAATTGAATGAAGTAGGCCAACCCCCAACCTGCGGACTTGACCATCAACTAGTGTCGTGAAGGAAATACAACGCATCAACAAGAGATCTATTGAATCTGATGCAGTCTTGGGTGGTTCGTGGCATGATCAATACAAAGACTCTGCTTACATCTTTGTTGGTGGCCTCCCTTTTGAGTTATCCGAAGGAGATGTGATTTGTATCTTTTCTCAATATGGAGAAATCATGGATATCAACCTCATACGCGACAAGGAAACTGGACACTCCAAGGGCTACGCGTTCCTTGGCTACATGGATCAGAGAAGTACAGTGTTGGCAGTGGATAATTTGAATGGAGCACGCGTATTGGGTCGTGTGCTGCGCGTAGATCATGTGGAAAAGTACAAGAGGAAGAAGGGGGAGGATGGTGAACATGAATTTGAGTACAATGCTGCTCCTGAACCCATCCTTGTGCACCATGAGCCTGCAAAAAGACTTGGCGGAGAGCAAAGGGATGGCTTTCCACCAGACGTGGACCCAGACGATCCCATGTCCGAGTACCTTGCGAAAAAGAAGCGTAAAAAGAACAAAAAGGAAAGGCAATAATCGAATTTATGCTGGGAATCTGAATCCCACTCCAGCATACTGTGCCTTGCTTCCCAATTCCTCTTCAATTCTCAACAATTGGTTGTACTTGGCAAGACGTTCAGATCTACAAGGAGCACCAGTCTTGATTTGACCAACACCAAGACCAACCACCAAGTCAGCAATAAATGTGTCTTCAGTTTCACCACTACGATGACTGACCATGACGCCCCAACCACCACCTCGTGCATCATTAGCAGCCTTGATACTCTCGGTCACGGTACCAATCTGGTTCACCTTGAGCAAGAGTCCATTGCAAGCCTTCTTTTCGATTGCAGTGGCGATACGAGTAGGATTGGTCACTGTCAAATCATCACCAACAATCTGTACATTAGTGCCAACACGTTCAGTGAGATGGCTCCATGCAGCCCAATCATCCTGGTCAAATGGATCTTCAATGGACACAATGGGGTAATCTTCAACAAAACTGTTGTACAAATCTGCAAGTTGTTCACCACTCAACCAGGTCTCAGCAGGAGAAGCAGAGTTTTTAAAGTCCAAATCGTACTTGCCATCCTTGTAAAATTCACTAGCAGCCACATCCATACCAATCTTCACTTTATCAGTGTAACCAGCCTTGGCAATAGCAGCCTTGAGCAAATCCAAACCTTCACGGTTATCCTGAATGGATGGTGCAAAACCACCTTCATCACCTACATTTGTAGCATCCTGACCATACTTGGTCTTGATGACGCCTTTGAGAGCATGGTAACATTCTGAACCAATCTTCATGGCTTCAGCAAAAGTAGCAGCACCAGTTGGAAGAATCATGAATTCTTGCATGGCCAACTTGTTACCAGCATGAGAACCACCATTGATGACATTAAAAGCAGGAACAGGTAAGACAAACTTGTCAGTAGGACGTCTAGCAAGGCTAGCAATGTGGTGGTAGAGTGGGACGCCCTTCTCAGCTGCTGCAGCCTTGCACACAGCGAGTGATACGCCAAGAATGGCATTTGCACCAAGCTTTTCCTTGTTGGGAGTTCCGTCCAACTCTATGAGGAATTGATCAATGAGACCTTGGTTGGTAATGTCAAGGTTAGATGCAATGAGAGCAGGGGCAATGATGGTGTTGATATTACGAACGGCAGTAAGGACACCTTTGCCCAAGTAATCGGCTTTGATGCCATCGCGTAATTCCAAGGCTTCATGAACACCAGTGGAGGCACCAGAAGGAACAGCTGAACGAAAGAGGCCCTTGGAGGTGTGGAGGTCGACTTCCACAGTAGGATTACCGCGTGAATCAAAGATTTGACGAGCGTGAATAGAACTAATCATTTTTGTAAAAAGGCGTGGGAACAAAAAGTTTTTTTTATGGGGAATCTGACTGTTTGCCCAAGGCAAGATGGACATGTTGCAGATAACGAGAGGGGATGGAGGATGGAGTAGAGGTGGATTGGAGGTGACGGTGAGCATCCAAGACGCGTTTGAATTCCCCATGAGACATCCAAGTGTGTGTAATCAAGTCAATGAGGCGAGGTTGACAGGTTGCTCTGGACTTGACGTGTTTCCACAGGAGGTTGACGAGTTCCAAGTTATCTGATAGCATGGAATGTAGGTCATCCCATGTGGAATCGTTGCTCAATACGCTTGGTCGCTGCTTGGCCACTTCATCTAGCATATCTGGCAGGTGTTGAATGTTGTAACGAGTGCATTGACTGGTCAACAAGGCCACAAAATGCACTTGAGGAATGTCTTGTTTGCGATAATGCTTGAGGATGTGCTGAAACACTATGGTGCTGAATCCACTGTACTTTTTATGAGGTCGAGATGTGCACATGTTGAGCAGTTGTAGCAGACATCCCAAGGACAACACACAGCCATGCTCTTGAGTGACGAGGTTAAAGTATTTGTGAGCTTGAGTGATCTAATTTGGGGATTAAAGGCGTTAAAGATGCAACGTGCGTTTCCTGTGAGCAGCGCAACGCGTAGTAACTCGACATACGCGTCCTGTGACACTGGATGGCCTTGTTTGATGAGATAATCGACCAGTAACTCGGATGGTTCCAAATGTTCGTATTCCAGCAATACATTCAACAATCTGTGCACCAAGGATACGTCGTGTATGATGGTACGGTTGTCCTGAATGAACAGGTACGCTTGTTCATAACATGCTTGGTGCATGGCGTGCTGCAATCGATCTGCAAGTGGAATTGACTGGCGAGAGATGGACGTCAACTACTTGCACCTCATCACTCTTTGGAGGGATTATACTTTACCATGTATCTCCTGACTTGCTTGGAGGTTATCAAACGCGTGATTTGCAACATTTCACTCAAACAAAACAGATTAAAAAGAATCGTCAAACTTTACTCTTTGTTGATTGGAGTCAATTCCTCAGCACGAGCAAACTTGAGGTCACCCTTCAAGCAGAAAGCAGCACTGCCATCAGTGTTCTTTCCGGACAACTTGACGTTGATGGTCACGCCAGCAGGGATGTTGCTTGGCATGTTGAGGGTAGCGTTGATGGTCTGGTCACCCGTTGCAATAGGGCAAGGCAATTGAGCTTCCTGGCACATGTCATAGGTTTCATCCTTGACCTTGAAGAGACCAACGGTGGCTTCGACGCGCATCTTGGTTCCAATGGCCAATTCCTTGGTCAAGGAACCAGTGACGGAAAAGGTGAGAGCCTTGCCAACCACTGGTGGATCAGGGGTAACAGCAATGGTCTTGACGGAGATGGAGTCAGAGGAAGAGCCACAAGAGGTGAACTTGATGACTTCTCCGTTTTGGAGGGAGACATCAAACTCTTGTGGAGTGGACACGGGGACAGCGGTGACGGCAGCAATGGCAAAGAGGGCAAGAGTAAAGAGCTTCATAATAAAATGTGTCGTTAGAATCGGTGAGCGATTAGCCAAAAAAAAGAGTGAAAAGTTTTTGAAGGTGGTGGGAGTGAATTGGACTTTGCCTCATTCAATGTTGACCTGATATAGGGTTTGTCTAGGATATGTTATACAACTGTAGAAGAACATATCAAGTTAAAGAGAGTAGTTTAATATTCAGCTTTATTATAGAATAAGTATCAAGTATATACTAGGTAGTACTAGTTATATTTTATAAAACTTTATATAAATTATCTATACTTTATCTGAAATTAATCTTTATTGAAAACCAAGCTATACAAGATCATTCTTTGAGCATATGAATATTTAGTAAACTAAGGTTAGTATCACTTCTATTCCTTTGCTAACATACAACCATCAATGCTCCAGTCAGAGTGTCATTGCTAATCACCACCCTCTAACAACCAGCCCTCATAGCTCAGTTGGCAGAGCGCGGCACTAGTAATGCCGAGGTCGTCAGTTCAATTCTGGCTGAGAGCATCCATTTTTTGTTTTTCTCACCTCACTAACCAACCACATGCCATTTCTCCTTTTACCTCACCCTTCCCCCACCCTCTTCATTCCCCAGTCTTTTACCAACCGCTAGCCTCCCTTTGTCCTTGACAACCTTTTCTCCCTTTGCTCATTTTTTTTTCTCACAGCATATGGTCCTTTGCTCAATCCTTCAATTCCTCACCCCCTTGCTAGTCTCCACTCAATTACAGTATACCATCTCAAGTCACCCTCCTCGAGCAAAACAGTCAGCTCAAGGCCCTCATGACCATAATCCGCAATGAAAAAACCCAACGCGGTGATTTCATCTTTTACTCTGACCGTATCATCAGATTACTTGTTGAACAAGGTCCATTCCACCCCTCACATCTCCTCATTCCTCCCATAGGCCTCAACTTATTACCATGCATTGACACGTCAGTCACCACACCAACAGGCACTATCCCTTTTCACCTTTTTTTTGAGAGCCCCCATAGGTTCCGTTTACCAAGGTGTAGCATTCCAAGGTCGTATCTGTGGCGTATCCATCATGCGTGCAGGAGAATCCATGGAACAAGGTTTGCGCGATTGTTGCAGAAGTGTCCGTATTGGTAAAATCCTTATTCAACGTGATGAAGCTACCGCACTTGCCAAACTCTATTATTCAAAACTCCCAATGGACATTGCGTCCCGCTATGTACTCTTATTGGATCCCATGTTGGCTACGGGTGGTTCTGCAATTAAAGCAGTGGAAGTATTGATTGATGGTGGAGTATTGGAAGAACACATCATTTTTATTAATTTGATTTGTGCACCTGAAGGCATTGATGCAATTCTTGCAGAGTTTCCCAAGTTGAGAATTGTTACTGCACAAGTTGATGATGGTTTGGATGAGAAAAAGTACATTGTGCCTGGATTGGGTGATTTTGGATGCAGGTATTTTGGAACAGATGATTAAAGGATGTGTTTATCCTTCTGTTTTAACGACTAGTTCGTTGAGGAGGTCACTGGATTGGATTTCGAGGTTCCTTTCATTTGCTAAATGGAGGAGACAGATGAAGCAGAATGAGACGGAAATGTCTTGCATCTTTTGTTCAGGGTAGACTGAGCGAAGGCCATCAATGACTTGCGTGAATTTTTGTTCAGGGACGTGATCGTCTTGTTCAAGTTTGTTCCAAATATTTTCTTTGAGTTTACGGACATCCACGCGTTTTGCCACTTTGGCGTAGTTCATAAAAATGGGTTTGACGCGTTTTCCACCCTGTGAAATGAGTTGGTTACCGTACTCAATATCCTCTTGTTCAACACGTTCTAAAATGTCGTGGTGGTCATCATCTTCGTCATCTTCAGGGAAGGCTGGTTGAGTGTCAATGGGCAATCCACCGTCATCCTCGTCACCAAGTGCATCGTCAGTGGGTTGAGCATCATTCCAGAACTCCCCTTGGTTATCCAACAGTAAATCGTCGTCATTTTGCATGCTCTTGTCCACAGGCACGTGCCTCTTGGTCCTTCCTGAAATCATGACGGATGGTTTCATAAACAAGCTGAAAAAGTCCTTTGCACTGTACCTGTAATCCTGAGGAAGTAGATACTTTTGCACATTAGTACTGGCAGCCTGTGATTTGGGGAGGTTGATGGTAGAGGATGATCGTGCAAACAAGACGCGTTCCTCTGCATCCTTGTCGACACTGGTGAAATCTATGGAAAAGGGTTCCTTCTTTTTGCGCGTTGTGGTGGGTGCATCCTTTTTGACGAGTGCTGACTTGACATGCTGTAACTTCCAATGTTGAGGACCTGCCCAATTGACTGTCAACGCATGATCAAAGTATGAGAAGAATGGGTTGGTGTTTTTGGCCATGGATAACACATAATCATTCTGAGAAAAGAATGTGCCAAGCATTCCACTACTCCCACCAACCGTCATATTGGTCCTATCCACATGCCCTTGATCATCCTCTTCGTCACCTTCATCCTCACCATGCGTCATGTTGGGTGGAATGTAGTGACCCAAATCATCATCATTCTGTAAAAACATGTCTGCGACATCATCATCCAAAATGGGGTCGACAGTCACATCATCCTGAGGATCCTGTATATCCAACATACGTTTCATCATACTCAAATCTACATCACCACCTGCATCATCAAAAGTGAAGGTTTTGAGTGGTTCACAAATATCCAACGAGTCACCCAACTGCTCAATGAAACCCGCCAATTTGTCCAAGGAAATCGCATCATCTCTCACAGCCCCCTCAGTACCCCCTTGATCATCTTCATCTTCACCCGTCACATCACTCGAATCAAAAATAATCTTCAAATCACCATGAGTTGCAAGATGATTCAACAATAATCCACGCGCACCACCTTCATCAAAATCAGCACTGGTCTTTTTAAATAATGGATCCACTGCAAATTCCAAATCAAACTTTTTGAGATTGATGGTCGACACGTCCTTGACCAGCGTGTTTTCTGTTCTCCCAGTCCGTTTACGCGTCGATTTAGCCTTGGTTCCCTCTTCTTCCTCTCCACCTTCGTCATCCTCTACATAATCCTTGTTATTTTGTGCGCGTAATTCAGTTTCAGAGAGGCCGGATAGTAACTTGCCAGTTTCTGCAGCTACTGAATCGACGCGTGACGTGTAGATTTTTACACAACCGTCAAGTGTACAGGATGCTTTTTGAAAGTTGATGGACTCACCTTCTTTTAGGACGGTGAGATTGTAAAAGTAGTCAATGAGGTTGAGGTTCCAAGTATTGTTTACATTGATTTTCTAGAAGGGGTTACGTAAGCAATAGGAAAAATGTACGCCATCTGCTGCAATCTTCATCCATTCCTCGTATTGACGATTGAGTTCTTCTTCTGACATTGTTTTGAATCGAGGAAAGGGTGATGCGGCGTCAGATGGATTGGATCCAATCACAACACGTTGTTGCTGAGGTGTTGCAAGAGCGTTTTTGCGATTGCGAGCGTTGGATTGACGGCGTTTCAATCGTTCTGCTTCATCATTGTTGATGTGTTGAGTGGGTGTTTTTGGAGTTTGTGGGGACAGGAGGGATCGATTGGGTGTGCGAGATGGTGTGCTGAAAGGTGTTTGTAATTTTGGTGGAGGCATAAACTATTTACTGCTTTTTGTGAGCCTGCTTCCAAGCTTGAATGCGTGCTTTCAAGTCATTCTCTGGAATGAGCATGTCCATGGTGAGTGGTTTACGGTTGAATGGATCAGTCTGGTCAGAGAGAAGGTGGGTTTTGATGGAAGACAAGTCCATAATGATGTTGGAGGTGGGAAGTTGAACTGGATTTTCCATCAATGTAAACAAAATGGGATCCACGAATTCATCTGGAATATCACCAAAGATTTCATCTTGTTCCATTTCTTGTTGGTGGTGGTGGTGGACGGCAGCTGTAAAGGTATCAAAGGTGTCAAGGTCACTGGATGGCATGAGGCTGTACTTGACTGCAATGTTGCGAGCACGAGCAAAGAGTTGAGGGTCATAACTGCGACCATCTTTGGCAATGGCAATGTGAAAGGCTTCCAAGGAAAGGTGCAAGTAAACGTACAGAATGTCCTGGAGCAATGAGCGTGGTTTGAATCGATATTTGGTAGGATCATTCACTTTGAGTTCAGTGCATTTGGGACCAGCAAGGGTAGCAAGATTGTAGTTGAGCATGGCGGCAAGACGGTCAATGATTTCGTTAGCAAGGAAGGGTTGAGGAACCAATTGAGTAAACATACGCAACATACGGACAGTTTCGTTGGCCAATTGCATATAGGATTTGGCAATGCGTTCATCTTGTTCAAGCAGTTGTGTGCGTTCATTGCGATAATTCTCTTCTTGAGCCATCCATGCCTGTACATTGGACATTTCTACTTCAATGGTGTGGATTTCTCTGAGTTTACCAATGGATTCATCCAACAAATAGGTTGTATCATTCATGAGAAGATTGATGAAACGAATAAACATGTCGTGTTGAGTAGCAAGTTCACGAATGCGCTGTTGGTGATCAGGAGTGTTCCAACAAAACTTGAAGATTTGAGACATGTAGTAGCGGACATTAAACTTGTCATAGAATTGGGAACGAAGGCCAGTTTGTTCCACATCACAATAATAATTCATCAAGGCAGACACGAGGTATTGTTTGGATAGATTGTGTGATTCCAAAGTGCCACGAATGCGATTGCGCTGTGCATGTCTACTTGGAAGAGTAATGTAAAAGATGATTTCGACAATCTTGTTCTTGAGATAAGGGTTCTTGATGTAATGGGAGGAGTGGAGGAAAACAATGCAAAAGGTAACGAGTTCATCAAAGGCAATTTGGTTAAAGATATCCAAATCACGCCTAAAAGCGAATACAACAAGGTCAATAGCATCTTCAATGAGGTATTCTGGCAACATGGCATAGGTGAGTGGAATGTCCTTGACAAGTGGGAGTTGGATGGGGCGTTGAGGATGCTGGCCAAGGGGATCAACCAAACGTACCAACCAAGTCATGGTGAGCAAGGAAAAGCGTATCAGAGTGCTTAAAAACATGGGTTCTTCAAGGAGTGCATCAAGCACAACTATTTGTTGCTTGAGTCCATCTAATTGGGAAGTGACGTGTTGGAGGAGGCGATCAGCCATGAAACGAGATTGCATCATTGCTGGGTTTTCCATTTGACGTTTGAGCGTGTCCAACTGTTTCTCCATGTGATCAATGCGATTGTTGATATCTTGGTAGTTGCGCACACATGCATTGAATCCAATGTGATTGATCGCAGCAACAAGGTAGAAGCAATGAGAGATAAAGTTGATGGGCTGGGAAGGAGTAGATTGGCTTTCAACGTGCTTGGTGTACTCTTCTTGTGAGGCATGAATCTTGGTTTCTTCTTTGATGTCCACTAATGCATCAGAGCTACTATAGTAATTGGTGGAAATCTTGTCAATTTTACTATAGCCAATATCCATAAAAGGTTCAGCAAACATGAGCATGACAGACAAAAGGTTAAGGATGAAACCATCTGTAGAAATGAGTTTTGGATCAACTTGAGACTGTGTGCGTTTCACATTCTTCTTGATGACGATGGAGTAGTAGGACAAGATCGCATTTCTAGAGTCGGGAGAGGCGCGTACCAGTGCATTTGCAATAGAAAACAAGGATTTCTGGTAGTTGGCTGTGAGGGAACGTAGAGAGCCGCTGGAAACATCAACGTCATGCTGGGATTTGTGGGCAAGGTTTCCAAAGTATGCATTGGCAACAGTGTTCTACTTGAATTAGTGACAAAGTCAATAAACGTACATCAGTGGCGGAGAGGGCACTGTATGCGAATACTGGTCCTAGTAAACTCTGCTTTTCAATATCAACAGCATCCAAATGATCCGCATTCCAAAGTGGCAACTTGTGCAACATGTCTGCACAGGACTTGACATCTGCAAACAGACTAAATACACGAATGGGTGCCAAAAAGTTGCTCACCAAAGACTGCTGACGTGCATAATCATTCACTCCCTCCAATATGGGTTGCAGCATATCCTCCAAACCATCACCAACAAACCGTTCAATGAATTCATGTACAAATGCCCTGGGTAATCCTGCTTCCGTGTCAAACTCTGCAATTAATCTTGGTGCAAATAACTCACGAGGACCTGCGTGTTCTGCATTGAATTGAGGAAAAAGGTCTGGCATTTGCAGTACAATTCCAGAATAGGATACAATGAGTGTTTTGGCATGGTTCAACACGTGTTGGCGTTTCTCCAAGTCTGTCTTGAACTGGATGCTGAGGTTCTTGGAGAGTTTGATACAACGTGTCCAACAGCCCATTAAATAAATGAAATGTGGTTCGTTGAGGGATGGTATGGATTCGTAGAGACCCAATCGTGTTGTGATGATGCGTTCAACCAATGCAGATGACAGTGCGACACGTTCGCCTTCACTTGCGAGATCTTTTGCAAGGGAAACAAGGTGGACCAAGTTGGTGGATGTGGACTAGAGTTGATTATATGCGCATATATGCTGATACATTTAAAGTCACAAGAAAAATGGAGGAGAGTACATCGTTCTCCCATTGCTCAAATGTCTGTTTGGGTCGAGATGGAGTGGACGGAGTCTAGGTGATTAGCGACAGAGGAGGAAGGATCATCATACTGGAACGACGGATTGGACTGGTGGTGGTGGTGGTGTGGGCTGAACATCCTCCATGGGAGTGGCAGTAGTGTTTAATTTTTCCAAACGTTTTGCACGAATCTGCAAGGGGATTAGTGGGTGGAAATGGGAGCAAGACGTGCTGCATCAGAATTGAGATCCATTTCAACTTTTTTTTTGAGAAACGAGTTGGTGTGACTCTTCAACTTTGACCCTGCTGGATAAATCGACGAGCTCTGAATCCCTCCAAGTCCAAACGCTCTTCTGGTTTCTTCTTCAACAAGCGACTAACCAAGTCCCGTGAGGCACCATGGAGAATGGAGGTCAAATTGAACTCCTTTTCAGAGATAAGAAACTCAATTCTGGCTTCCTCAGTTGGATCTTCAGGAAGATCAGGCCAAATGTCAAAGTCATCACACATGAGCCACATGATAATGCGACCAAAAGAAAACATATCCATAGGAAAGGTAGCCAGTGGTAATTCACCAGACTCTGTTGCAATGTACACTTCAGGTGGAGCATAGTCCAATGTGCCACTTTCGACCGACTCTCCAATGTAACACGCAGAGTCAAAGTCGATAATCTTCCACAAAACAAAACCGTCCGCCTCCTTGAAGGCAATAATGTTGGAGGGCTTCAAGTCACAATGGACAATCTTGAGTCTTTGCAATTCGCCCAAAGCGTCACTCATGGCATTTAGGAAGAGTTGAAGGTGAATGGGTTTGAGGGGGCGACCAACCTTGAAAAAGTTGTACATGGACCGTTCACCATAAGGCAGGACACTCATACAGTAAGGGAGCCAATCTTCTCCTTCCTTCTTCTCGTATTGCGCCAGTAAATTAATAATGTTCCTGTGATTGAGGTACGGTAAAAACTTGACCTCTCGCTCAAATGAGCCTGTGCTTTTGTAAAACTTGACAGCGACAACAGTGTCAGTGACGTTGTGTTTAGCCTTCCAAAAGATGGACATACCCTCTGAACCCAACAAGGATTCAAGTTTGTAATCATCAATCATTTGGCCGGCTTGGAGGTTGGTAATTTTTTCCCTTGCAGCTGGAGGCTGTTGAGCTGCTTCTGCTGTGAGGCGAGTGACTGCAGAAGGAGCCGTGGTACCGACATTTACTCTAGAAGCAATGGTTCCACTCGTAGATGGAGTTGGTGCTTGTTCAACTATTTGAGGAGGGAGGACAGGAACTTCATCCTGGTCAGAAAAGGAAATGTAGTTCCATACAAGGAAGAAAGAGTCACCGCCATAAGTTACAAAGGAGGATATAGGAAGAAAGGAACTTTCTGGATGACCACAGATACCACCAATGTAGCTGCTGTGTCCATGAAGCGTATTCAACTGTTCACTAGTCGCACGTCTCCACGTGACCAGTTGATCTAAAGGCAATTAGAGCTTAAGAAAAGCAAGAATTACTGAAATCGGCTGCTACCACAATGTCCTGGTTCATGCCAACCAATGCACCTCTACACCACCAACCCTTCATGCCATGGTTAAATTGCGTCATGCTGCCATCCTTTGAATCCCAGAGGTCAATAAATTCCTATACAGGGATCAGTGAGGTGATGGGGAGACAACTTGCATTGTTGGAGGCGCCAACAAGGAAGAGACTGTTATCATACAAGGGTGAATTGACTGCCCAACGCCCGCTTCCAGATGATTGCCTAAAGCCATTGTCAAAGTAAGTTACCAATCGTACCATTCCACCTCAATAGTGTCACCAACAATTTTAAGCATCTGCACCTGATAAGCATTGACACTTCCATTCGACACCACACACACCAATTTGTCATTATCAAGAATCAAGAGGCCTGTACACTTGTTATCTCCATTCAATTCGTAAGAGAGCAATCTGTCCGCGGTATCCGCCTACTGGAGTCAGTTTACATTGCATCAGCAAGTACTTTGATGATTCTGAGCGCATTTGCCCCACACACAAAGCGTTCTCCATCCGGAAACCAGTCCACGGCATTAGCGTGAGGCAAGTCGTACACTTTTTGGCGTGAACCTGCCTATAGCGAGGAGTTTCATAAAGGAGACAAGTGTACCTACCTGTGTACTCCAGTGAATCACACCTGCTTCACTGCCACTCAGCAACGAGCCGCCTCTTGGATGCCATTTGACAGTGCTAGGAGTCTCTTCATGCTGCAACTTGTGGACTTGTTTCCAATCCTATTGACCATCAGTTTCATTAGTGATGAAGTGATGCAGCAGTGTTCCAAATGATGACGGATTTGTCCTCTGAAGCTGTGGCTAATCCGGTTCCATCTGGGGAATAGCTCGCATCTGTAATTGGACCAGTATGGCCAGTAACAGTCGTGGGAACGCCGATTTCAAAGTTCATGAAAAAAGTTTTATACTGGTTTGTTCAAGTTAAAGGGAGTAACGCACCATAAATCCAACCAAACTGCCCAACATTTGAATGGTTAACAGCGAGTTGGCTAATCGATCTTCACGGATGGGTCCAAGGTGGTTGAGGACAGCATTGATGAGTGTCATGTTGGAAATTTCCATGGGTTTGCCCTGTTCATCCCTTGCAAACACATGGACCAGTTGAATGCGTGCAAAGAACTCTATGAAAAGGCGTCCAACCACCCCAGCTTTGTCAACACGAACACGACTGGCTTCCAGTAAACCATCTGCATTGACCAATGGCATGCGATGCCTGGGACAATCCACAAACTTGAACAGTTGAGGTATGGAAAGTGCAAAGTTGATTAGTTGAGGAATAAAAAAGAGAAAGACAGTTGGTGAAAAGTGTCCGAGGATACCCACTACTGAGATGGTCATACCAGCAAAATAGCAGTAAGTGTCGCCCACAAACACATTAGCTGGGTACTTGTTGTGCATGAACAAGCCAAGCGAGACACCAATGAAGGGTAAAATAAAGTATAGAGAGAACAGATGAGCTTCAATGGTGCTTGGATTGGTTGTACGTTGAGCGAGGATAAGGTCGTTGGCGGCAATTGATATGGCAATGACCAGTGACTGACCCACTTCAATGCCGTTTACCCCAGCGAGAATGTTGATGGAATTGGTGCAAAAGATGGTCATGAGAAACATGTAGCCATAATACAACATGCCTAAATCCACATAGGTGCCAAACAGAGCTTGTAAAACAAAGGGAACAGACACACTGGTTGAACCAAAGGACACGTAGTACACAATTAACAGTGGTAAAGATGCAATGGTGGGTAAGAAAATCTTGTAGCGCCATGGAATGTCCAATACATCATCAGCAAAGCCAAGGAGAGTCATGCTCATGATGGAAAGTAGTGCAGACAACACTTCACCTAGTTTGTCATGGGGAAAGGTTAGCAAACTCAGCTTGGTGGCTGCTAAATGCTTCTCGTCAGGTCCTGGTATCCATTCCAGAAAAGGAAACGGGATAAAACAAACGAGTGTGATGATGTAGATGGCGGCTGCAACCAATCCCATGGATTCCGGCCTACCATCCGTCAAATAGGTGAGCATGATGAGCATACAAGAGTGGCTTATGATGTTTCAAAGCATCACGTCCTACTAAACCTGCCATGATGAACACTGTGGCCAAAACAGGGATGACATTCCACGTGATAATGGCAGCTGCAGCGGAGAATGCAATGTTCACCGTGAGGGGATCGTGTGCCTGACGAATTACACCATAAATGGTTAAAATCAGACCAAGTGGGAGCAACATGCTTGGCCTCAGACAACGTTTTTTTCATTCTTTTTTTTCAAAAATGTCCAATTTGTACAACTTTAAGCGCATACAAACCGTGCCAACCGCGTCAGACTTTTTGGATATTGTGCTGTCTAAAACACAGCGCAAGACTCCAACAGTCATCCACAAAAACTACTCCATTGGACGCATTCGTCAGTTTTACATGAGAAAAGTCAAGTTCACTCATGATTCGTTTGACGAGAAACTCAAGCAAATGCTAGAAGATTTCCCAAAGATTGAAAACATTCATCCATTTTACGCGGATTTGATGAACGTGCTTTACGATAAGGACCATTACAAATTAGCCTTGGGCCAAATCAACACGGCGCGTCACTTGATTTCCAATGTGGCCAAGGATTACGTGAGATTGCTCAAGTTTGGGGACTCGCTGTACCGTTGCAAGCAACTTAAAAAGGCAGCGCTTGGTCGTATGGCTACCATCATGCGAAGGCAAAAGGACAGTCTTGCTTATTTGGAACAAGTTCGCCAACATTTAGCAAGATTACCAAGTATTGATCCAAATACGCGTACACTTTTGGTATGTGGGTACCCCAACGTGGGCAAAAGTAGTTTTTTGAACAAGGTGACGCGTGCTGATGTGGATGTGCAGCCCTATGCCTTTACCACCAAGAGTTTGTTTGTCGGACACATGGATTACAAGTACTTGCGTTGGCAGGTCATTGACACTCCTGGGATTTTGGATCATCCTTTGGAGGATAGAAACACGATTGAAATGCAGTCCATTACGGCATTGGCTCATTTGCGTGCCTGTGTCCTCTTTTTCATCGATCTTTCAGAACAATGTGGATACTCTGTGAGTGAACAAGTGTCCTTGTTCAACAGCATCAAGCCTTTGTTTGCCAATAAGCAGCTGTTGGTGGTGGTGAGCAAGATTGATGTAATGCGTCCTGATCAACTTGAAGGTGAGAATGCCAGGTTGCTGAATGAAGTCATGCAACAAGAAGGAGTGACCATGTCTGCACTCAGTACCTTTACGGAAGAAGGTGTAATGGAAACCAGGAACTTGGCTTGTGACAAATTGTTGCAAGCTCGTGTGGAAGTGAAGATGCGTGGTCAGAAATTGAATGATGTTCTCAACAAGATTAATGTGGCTATTCCCAAGCCTCGTGACCAGTTGGTGCGCTTGCCATTTGTCCCAGATGCTGTCAAGGAACAGCGTAAATACGATCCTAATGACCCTATGCGGTTCACTTTGGAAAGAGATTTGGAGGCTGAGGGTGGTGGTGCAGGTGTATACAACGTGGATTTGAAGAAGAGATACATTGTAGAAGATCCTGAGTGGAAGTACGACACCATTCCAGAAATCTTGAATGGTCACAATGTTGCTGACTTTATTGACCCTGATATTGAAGCCAAGTTGGAAGCATTGGAGTTGGAAGAAGAACGATTGACACAAGAAGGGCATTATGATGAAGATGAGGAAGAATACAATTCTGATGATGAACGTATCAAAGCCACCGCTGAAAAGATTCGTGTTGAACGCAAGTTGCGTAGAATGGAACATCAAAGCAAACTTGGTAAGAATCGTCCAGTGATTACACCCAAGATGCTGAGTCGAAGAAAGGTTGCCAAATCAAACATGTCTTCCTTTAGCAATGCTGGTGATCAAATGGATGTGGATGGTGTCAGTGCTGGCATCAAGAGACAACGTAGTGTCAGTCGTGCAGTCAGCATTGCACGTTCAACAAGTCAAGCACCTGCCAAGAAGCGATTGACAAGTGCTACTAGGGATAGGAGCACCATGGGTCTCAAGAGCGTGCAACAAAAGGTTCGCTCAGAGGGCATTCTTAAGAAGGCTCAACGTGCCAACAACCTTCATGGTAAAAAGGGTGAAGCTGACAGAGCCATTTCTGCCAAATTACCCAAGCATCTGTACACTGGTAAGCGTGGCATGGGCAAGACGGATAGACGATAAAAATACACAGACTTTCGCACCCTTTCCGGATTTTGAACGAATTGCTTGCAGGTGGAGCACTTTGCCGGAAATGCCCAAAAATTTTTCAGCCACCGCAAATCCTGCACCTCCTTTTATCCACGCGAGATCCATCGTTTTTATATATATCAACCTTTGATCAACATGCAAAATACCTCGCTTAAACGTGCGAGGATCCGTAAGTGGTTTGAATCCGCAGCCATCACGCTCTTGATTCAACTCACCCTTTTCAACCTTCAAACAACAACGATTCATGCTCGCAGTTTAATTCAGGAAAACATTGATCAAACTATTGTGGGTATGTATATTGCTGGTATTCCCTACATTTACCGGCCTGCCCCACTACCTGGAACCACTCCATCCAGCGCGCCTCCACCTGCAACTCCTGGTCTAATTGGGCCAGATGGCCTTCTCAAAGAAACTGGAGACTCTACAGCACGTTTCAAACCTTATAATTATCTGGCTGGTAATGTCGTTGCTGGTGCCGTCGTCTCATGCCTCCTGGATCCGGAACCATATTGTCGTAGATATGTCAGTGGCTCTGGCGTTACCGCCATCTATGAATATGCTGGACTCAACCCTCCTGGCGGCGTAGATTTGATCGTAAAACTACCTAATCCCGGTGTCGCTAGCCAACTTCTTGATGCTGATAAGGCCACTGGGTATTGCCAAGACACCACTTGTACAATGTTCAGGGGAAGCACATGGTACTCGTATTCTCGACAAGGTGGTAATGGCACTGCAACTACTACGCCTCCTCAACCAGACTTTACTGCTGCTTCTGCTTCGCCATTCGCCTCACCTGGGACCTCTGAAACCATTGATACAAGATGCGGCACTAATTTGTGTTATGAACCTGATGGTAGTGGCGGTTATAAGGTAGTCGCTATCCGTGTACCACAAGGAACCACACTTGCTATGCCCAGTACCAAGGCTGAATTGACTACTTGGTGCACGGATGTATCAAACGACAATGGACTTGATGCTCGTTGGTGTGTCAGATGGGATCAACCAAATCCTAAAGTCAGTGGCAAGTATGTGATTTATCCTTTCAAGGGCACTACTGGTTCTGTACTCGCACACGAGAATGAACCTCAACCTGTAACACCCAAGCTGATCACTCCAAGGGCCAAGATACCTGGAGGTATTGTCAGTGGAAGCAGCACTGACTTTGACTCCGGTTCCGGTTTCGACTACGATTCGGGTTGGGGTTGGGATTCTTACAGTTCCTGGTCATATGACTATGATCAAGGTTACTTTTACACTTCAAGCGTGAGCATTAACAAGCAAGTTGGTATGCCGATCCCGGGGCAAGTTGGTGCGCCGATCACGGGGCCATTTGTGAAGACCGGAACATTGTATCCTCTGCAATTGAATGCGATCACTTTTGAAGCAGCAATTGTTAGCAACACTCCCATCGATGCATCTCCCTTTCAAAACCCTGGCTTTGTTGAAGGCAACAAATACTTTTTGTATGACAAGGTATCTCGTCAGTGGCTTTCCTTTGACAAGGCCAATCCTGGTACCACTGTCACTGAACCTGCTGCACCTCTCCTCAAGATCACTGCTCCCAGTGGCCTTCATACCTATTGCGAAGGGTACTTTTGCTACACATTCAACGATGGCAAGTGGTCTGAACCAGCTTTGGCGCTGAGCAGCAGTCAAAAATTGATTCAAAAGACAGGTTTCCGTTCTAGTCAAGCTACACCACGACCAGCCAGCTACCAGGCAAGTGTACTCTTTTAAATCGCATTGACCTCTATTTAGCGCTATGGTTTTTGTGATGCACATTTTTGCTACTTGTGGCGAGGTTACGATCAATGGTCCACGATTCCCATTGGTAATGGTTCTGGGGTTACTGCCACTCCACAACCTATTCCAGCACCTTTTTCCGACACTGCTGTTTTTTCTAATGCTGGTGTCTTTTCCAATAATGGTTTCACGGCTTTGAGTACGTGTGACGGCACATACTGCTACGAACAGTTTGGCAATGAATGGTTTATTGTAGCAATCGTGATTCCAGCAGGTGCAAAGATCATTCGGCCAGTCACATCCACCCTCAATGTTGGCGGGTAAGCCCTCTTAACTTTAGTAATGACATTCTTTAGTACCTCAGGTTTTTGTACCGGTGGAACCAATGGCAAGTTCTGTCTTGAATTCAAAGCACAATTAACGGTTGGTGGTACCACACCAGCTAACCCACTTTTGGTGAAACGTTCCTTGGCTTCTGATATTGCTTCCTTGACTCCAACGCTCACCAATTACGTTGGTGCTGTTGTGGCCAGCAATGAGATTCCATCCGACATGAAGGCACCAAAACCTCCAACAGGTGTTCCCAAGAACTCTGCCACTTTTCATGGAAGTGATTACGATTCGGATCTTTATGCTATGACTGACGGTTATTACATTTATGAACCAGTTTATGATTTCAACACTGACAACCTCCCTACTGTGGACTACCTTTACTCCTCCAGCATTGGTTCAGTTGCTTCTCAGGGTGTGCCAAGTACTGTTGTTACTGTAGAGGTCAATACGAGCGTTCAAGATGCACTTCCTGATGCACCTGGTGTGACACCATTGCCAGCTGTAAGGCCACCTATCAAGTATGGCACAAACCTCATTGTTGTTGGCTACGTGTCCATGGATAACCATTACAACATCTTCGATACCTCCAGCAGCAACTTTGTTTATATCAGTTCTAATGATGATGCTGATTTACCTACACCCAGTCCTCAAAGCCCTCCTGTTGGTGCCGTGAATTATTGTATTGGCGCCTTTTGCTACTACTATGTGGATTCTGCCGCTGAAGGTAACAAATGGCAGTTTTCTTCCATTGTTGTCCCGAACCCTTCCGAATCCAAGATCATCAAGCTTCCTGTCCCAGGAAAACCAAACGTTTCTATTGCCAAGGAAAGTCGTACAGGATATTGTGATGCAGGGCATTGTTACACATTCACTGGAACATCATGGACGACTGCTGTGCGTGATGGTGGCTCAGGTACTGCAGCAGCCCCTCCCAATCCAGACTACACAGCACCCTTGACTCTTCCAAATGCCAAGACGTTTGATGCTTACGCAAATGCTTTGGTTTGTGACTTGCATCATTGTTATGAACTGTATATTCCTGATGACTCCACCGACAATGTGGGTGTGTGGCAGGTGAGTGCTATCGTGGTGCCATATGCTTCTGAACCACTTGGTTCCACCGCAGTCACAACTCAGATCTCTGGTTACTGTGAAACGGTCCCTGAAAAGTGGTGTTACAAGTGGAATGGCCAAAGTTATGACATTTATGCATTCAAGGGCGTCCTACCTACTCACGACACCGTTTTACCAAAAATCAAGCCTGTTTTACAGCCAAAAATACGTGGAACATTCACGGCAAGTGATTATTCGGATGGTGATGACGGTTACTACGACTATTTTGATTACTGGGGAGGTTGGACATACAACAACAATGATTGGATTGCCTCTAGTATCTCCAGTCCTTCATTGAACAATGTACGCATTGAAGCCAACATCAGTGTTGGTTACACGTTGGTCAAAACTACACAACAAGTCACAAGCACTCCCTTCACGGCTTCCAGTTATGAATGGGAAATGGGATGGTACGACACCGACTATTACTATGTGTGGGACGATTACTCTTATGATTTCATTGCTACCAACATCAATGGTGGTTATGGAACAGCTCCAATCAAAGACGTCAAGTACAAGGTTACCGCACCAGCTGAAGGTGAAGCAACAACCGTCAAGGATGGCGACTTTATTTATTCTTATTTTGACAGCAAATGGAATCTGGTAGCAACAATCCCTGAAGCAGGCAAAAAACAAATCATCAAGACTCCTGTGGCTTCAACCCAAGCAACACCTAAACCAACAGGGTTCAAGCCATTTGGATGGTGTAATCAAGATTGGTGTTATGTCTGGGAAGGCTGGGGTACATGGACGTCCTATCAGCGTGCTCGTGGTTCTGCACCCACACCACAACCCCCTCGTGCTGCTGCTGAGCCCACTGATACAAAGCTGACCAAAGAAAGTGGCTGTGATGATACCTATTGTTATGAAAAAATTGGTACAGAATGGTCCATTGTGGGTCTCGTCATCCCTGATGGTGTGCAAATCCTCCGCAACAGCTATTGTAACCATGTAACCATGTTGTGCTTTGAATTCACAAACGGTGTATGGACTGTGACCTCCTTGTCTGGTGTTGCTCCCTCAACTTCCACTGATACTATCACTGTTCAACTTCCTGGCCTTCCACCTGAACCACCAACCAGTGGACAACGTGTTGCTTGGGATGACTTTGTGTTCGAGTATGACGCTACCACCAGTAAATGGAAGGCCCTTGTTTTTGCATCTCCAGCAGGTACAATTGGTCTCGCAAGTGCCTTTACAAATGAGAATTATCCTGTAACTGAAGTGGAGACAGAACAAGGACCACTTCCTCCCTCTCCACTTTCAGCGTCTTCCTTTATGGTTGTTGGTTTCTCCAAGACTGACAGTCTCTGTATTTATGATCCATTCGCCAAGAAACTCACTTGTGTCCTCAAGCGTGATGCAACTTCTGGTAGCACTCCTGCTTCTTTCCCTACTGCCAATCCAGTTCAATCCACCGCTTCACCAGACGCCATCACGTATTGCGTAGATGGTTATTGTTATTCCAAGCCTGATTCTACGTGGTTATTGGCAGGTTTGCACCCACCTCCAAGTGAAAAGCTCATCATCAAGGTTGCTGCTCGTATTGTTGCTGGTGAAGACGTTCCTTCTGGCTATCTAAGCAACATGATTACCTTTTGTGATGAAAAGGATTGCCATACCTTCAACGGTGCTACTTGGGATGCACATACCATTGATGAGAATCCTGGTACCGTCAGCATCACAACTTCAGATCCAAATTTTCCAACTTCCAACCCTCGTGCCTTGCCATCTGAAACTCCTCCTACTGCTACTTATACTGTTTTCAGTGACTTGTTGGCCTGTGATGAATTCTTTTGTTATGATTATGAAGAGGATAAATGGGGTATTGTTGCTGTTGTGATTCCACAAGGTACGTCATTGCGTCATTCAACTGCTTCCCTTGGTTGGTGTGACTCTGATTTGATTTGGTGTTATCAATACTCTTCCAGTGGTGCTTCCAAGGGTATCAAGATCACTTCATTTAGCGGTGTTGCACCTGCTGACGCTACACTTGGCCCTGCTCCTATGCAAATTCGCAAGCCTTTGGCTACCATTCAAGGCCAGTATGTTGATCGTTGGGGCGTGGTTTGGAGTAGTGCAACCACTATCACTGCACTCCAGGCTACCATCAATAGCATTCCTGTTGAAGCAAGTTATGCCAACAGCCATTTTGTTTTCAAGACAACTGAAGATGTGCCCTTTGAATCTGTACGGTTTTCAGGTTTGGTCATTCCTGGGTGGACGAATACTACTGATGTTGTGGTTTGGAGTTCAAAAGCATACAGTTGGTTACAAGCCACGTCTGGTGTTGTTGTTCCTCCATTCTTGGCACAACCCAAATTCTATGGCACCACCTCTGCCTTGGTTCCCTCCACGTCCTGTCCAGCTAATTCACAGCTCTGTTACAGTTACAATCCTAGCAGTTGGGATGTTTCTGCCATCACTCCACCCACTGGTGGTTCACGTATTCTTCATCTTGGGTTTTATGCGACCAGTACGAGTTTTACACCATCTGGATACACAAAGTTGGGTTACTGTACTGCTACTGAATGTTTCAGGTACTACAATTACCAATTCTGGCAAAAAACTCCCATCAATGGCAGTGCTCCACCAGCTACAGAGGATGCTGAATCTCCCAAAGCCCCTCCAGACCTTCCTGCTGCTGCTGCCTACATAACAACATGTGATGACATTTATTGTTACGAGTATGATGGTACTATTTGGGCGGTTGTGGCTTTGGTTCTCCCTACAGATGCACGTATTCTACGTCCCGCAGATGCAGCATTCGACAGTATTTATCATTCCAACGCCTTTTGCCTTGATGACTATTGCTACAAGTACACTGGTTCCAATTGGCTTGTTACAAAGTTCACGGACTCCACAACCACAGATCCTCCTATTTCAGTCACTACGCCAAATCCACCAACCACTGGTGCTGTTGAAGGTGCAAGCATTTGTACATCCAACTGGTGTCATTATTACGAATCTGATGGTGCATGGCATTCTTACTTGATTGCTCCTCTCGGTTCTCGTCCACATGAAACTTCCTTCACTGACACTGTTTCCGTCACTGCCATCACTACTCCAGATGGTGTATTGAATGAATCCACTTCTTATCATCCTATCATTTCCTCCTCTCTCAAGGCCACAGCATACCTTACAGGAGAATATGCGGTTGCATGGGATGATCATGTGAAGGTTTGGGTCAAAGCTCAATATGATGAAGAAGGTGACTTGCCGGTCTTCCGCCCAGAACCCGTGTTTCCTCCTGCTCCAACTGATGGTAGTCTCACTTCTTGTGATGCAAATTTCTGTTATTCTTGGGATGGCTCAGCTTGGTCATTGGCCGCAGTACGTCCTTCCTTCTCATCCGGATCAATTGAAATCAATGTGATCAAAATCGATTATTTGCGAACTCCAACTACTACTGCATCAGATTTTGATGCTGGTTATTGTACCGCCAACACTTGTGCCTTTTATATAGCTGCTAACTCAGGGTCTTGGTTTGCTGCCAAACTCATTTCATCATCGCTTAATCTTCCAGAAGTAGTTGCCATGCCACCAGATGGCAGTGTCTTGTCACAAGATGATGCTGCAGCCTTCTCACCTGTCGCAAAATGTAAAGGCAGTTACTGCATGGATCGAATCGATTCCTTGCCTGGCCATCCATGGAAAGTCACTGGTGTTCTAAACAGAGTTTACACTCATTACATCATCCGTGCATTCGAAGATGAAGCTTTATCCAACGTTGGCTACTGTAATCCAGGAACCAATTGTTGTTACCGATGGAACTGGACTGCTGGTGAATGGATTGTCAACGCATTCGATGGAAAATCGTCTTCCAGTGGCGATCAATGTTATCCTGCTCCACCAAAAGTTTCCATGCAAGTGCCTACTAGCCCATCCGCAGAGGACACGTTTTGTGGGTACAATCCAGTTGGCAATACTCGTGAGGATGTTTATGTTGGCAATCGAATCAAGGGGTTCTGGTGCTTCAAGAAAATTCAAGGTAATCACAAGGCTATTGGTTTTGCTGTTCCTCGTGCTGGCTTGGGCCTTGAAGCAGGTTATCCAAGTACACCTGTGTTCACTGATCCAGAAATCGCCATCAGTATTTCATCAGTTGCTGCTGACGCTGCATCATCCTCATCTGTCATGGAAGAACAGAATTCGATTTCCTCAGTATCTTATGAGCACTCCATGTCAAGTTTAGCATGGTTGCATTCTGTTAGTTTTGGAGATGATGTCAATTCTACTACGGATGTTGATGATTATTCCACCTCAGATTTATTGACCGACATCCTCACTACAACGGATGAACCTAGCATTACATTAACAGATGAACCCAGCCTCACTTTAACGGATGAGCCTACTAGCACTACTTCCATTGATGAGCCCAGCATTACAGACAGTGAAATTCCAAGTACAACCACAGATGATGGAATTGTTTCTGAAACATCTACTGCAGTGGTAACGAGTGATGAGAGCTCCTTGATTGAATCATCCACAGAAACAGCCACTGAAGAAACTTTGACTGCTACTGAGACTTTTACGGAAACGTCTGCTGAACCTACAGCCACTGAAGAATCCTCAACAATGACAGAGGATGAAAGCAGTGCGACCATTGAAGCCACATCCACCTCAACAACCGAAGATTCCTCCACCATCTCCAGTGAGCCATCCAGTACTGAAGAGCCAACTTCAACCATTGAACCTTCATCCACAATTGAGCCATCCTCCACCTCATCAACTGTCTCAGCAACACCTACACCTGTACCCAATGAAGAAATCCAAATGACTACCTGTTGTCAGAACAGCCAATCCAACTTCCAATGTATCTACGCGTCCGGCAGTTGTTCTTGTACCTTCCGCAATGGTGCACTCTCTTGTGCTGCTCCACCCGTGTTCACACCAAGAACAGGTGATCCTACCCCCAACACACCTCCTCCAGGAGCCTACAGTGTTGGTCCTCCACCCAACAACCTCGCCATCTGTGATTACTATTACTGCTATGTCTTTAGCAATGGTCAATGGACTGTTGTCAATCGCTCAAGTTGGCATGCTGGTGCACCCATTCCAACCGTTCCAACGCCCACAACGCCAGTTCCTGATGCCCCTACACCATTCAGACCTTATTCCTACTGGTATATTACTCCACTTTCATAATCATTAATCACCTTTTAGTGACATGACGTACTGCTACTTCAGATTGGATAATGGTTATTGGGAAACCTTTTATCGGTAGGCTATCTACTCTCCCCTACATCTCAACATCTTGTAGTTTTGGTAGTGAAATGATGGCAAATCAAGTTGGTAGCGATACTCTCATGTTTGGTCTGCATTACTATTACAAGCGTGAATTGATGGATCGTCCCCCCTTCCAACGCTATTCACCTGTCTGGAAGCCTTTCCCTTACACAGCAACCGCCGTTGGACTACCAGCACCAATTGTCATTCCTGACCTTCTTCCTGCTGCAAAGAACATTCATCCCAACACAGTTGTTCCATCTGGAAAGATTTATTGTGACAAGATTCCACGTTATTGTTACTTCAAGAATCGTATGCCATTCCCCTCCATCCCATTGACTCTGTTTAGATTTCAATATTTGGATTGCCAACTACACTCTTGAACAGCCATCAGGTGCTGCCATCTTACCAAATGGTGTAGAGTCCTTTATTCCTCCAGCCACTTTGGATGAAGAAGAAGAAACTTTTGTTAATTTGACAACTATTAGTCTGCAACCGCCTCCAGCACCATCACCACCAAGCCCCATCACCACCAGTCCTCCTACTAGTCCAAGTCCTCCTACTAGCCCTAGTCCTCCTGTTGGTGGTGGTACGATTGTTTTGACTCCTGGAACGGCGCCTGTCCCTTCACCACCTTCATCTGGAAGCGACATTAACAACATCCCATCTGCTGTTGTACCCTCTGATAACGTGAATCCATCGCCTGGTGTCAATCCTCCTCCTCCATCACCATCCACGAGTACCCCTCCTCCTAGCAGTGATGGTAGCGGCTTGGTGCCTTCTCCATCCATCGTCCTTTCGCCTTCAGCTGAATCACCTGGCTCACCATCACCTGTACAGAATCCTCCTCCGCCTCCTCCCTCTGATGTACAGATTCCACTTAACTCACAAGTTGTTCCAGCCAATTCTTCACCAGTACAACAAGAACAATCTACCTCTGGTACGCCTAGCACATCACCGCCAAGTGGAGATGCATCTCAAGTTACGATTCCTTTGAATGATGGTGCTGCGTTTTCACCTTCTAGTGTATCACCCTCACCCGTTTCAGCTGGACAACCTGCCCCTGCAAATGGCCCAACGCCTTCTCCTGCAAGTGGCCAAGTACCTACAAGTGGTCCAGCACCAAGTGTACAGATGCCTACAAGTGGACCTGCTCCATCAGGCAGCAGTGTGCCTTCACCAGGGACACCAAGCAGTCCATCACCAGGAACACCAAGTGCACCTTCCAACAGTCCTGTTTCAAACGCTCCTTCCAATGGACCATCACCCGCTCCTGGTACACCAAGTAGTCCAACACCTTCAAGTGGCTCAACTACCAATGCTCCATCACCAGGAACGCCTTCCAGCCCATCACCAGGCAGTCCATCCACCCCCAGTGCTCCAAACGCACCTTCTAGTGGCCCATCTCCAGGTAACACTTTCCACTCACCCTCTCCTCATCCCTCATTAGGCTCACCGTCACCTGCAGTCAACGTTGGTCCATCACCCACAACAGCTGGCTCCCCTGCTGCGCCTCCTTCCACCTCCAAAAAAGGATCTTCTTCCCTCGCTTGGCTTGGTATCTTTAACCCATGGATCCAGAGCAGCAATGATTACTATGATGAACCTGCTTACATGCTTAATTATTGGAACGAAGACATCTAAAGAGAATATAGAGATAATTATGCTTCTTCGAACATTTCGCAAAGTCCGTCACATTTCCCATCCCTTGAAACGCACCTTTCTCACCGCCAACACGGTTATCGATCGTAAGCAACTTCTCTTCATCATCTTTATCACCTCTATTAGCCACTGTTGGATTATCAGGCACATTATTCTTCCTCATCAATTTAACAACTGTGCAGATGAAGCGCGTGAATTGCATGATCTAGCGCGCAGTTTTGCTGATAATGAAATGGCACCTCAGATGAAACACGTACCACTCCTCCTTTGACCTTCTAACACGTCCTAGTGGGATGAGTCTGAAACACTTCCCATCGATATCCTTCGCAAAGGTGCAGATTTGGGTTTTGGTACCTCGCCTCCTCCTTCCCTTTGCTCAATTCCTCCCTTCTAGGTGGTGTCAATGTCTCTGAAGATGTTGGTGGAAGCAACCTCTGTACCCATCACTTTCCATGTCCCAACTCATATACATCTAGCTCGTTTAGAATCCTCCATTGTCTATGAAGCCCTTGCCACTGGTTGTGTCTCCACCACTGCTTACATTTCCATTCATAACATGTGTGCTTGGATGATTGATACATTTGGTACGAATGAACAGCGTCACAAGTATCTGCCTTCCCTCACGTCCATGCAAACCTTTGCATCCTATTGTCTTACGGAGCCTGGTGCAGGCAGTGACGCTGCTTCCCTCAAGACCACAGCAGTAAAGAAGGGTGATGACTACATTCTCAATGGTACAAAAGCATTCATTTCTGGTAGCAACAACTCTGACATTTATTTGATTATGGCACGGACTGGTGAAAAAGGTCCTCGTGGTATTTCTTGTTTTATCGTTCAAGGCGACTGTCCTGGCATCTCTTATGGTGCAAAGGAAAAGAAACTTGGATGGAACTCTCAACCCACGCATGCAGTCATTCTCGAAGACTGTGTTGTGCCTGCATCCAATTTACTCGGATCAGTTGGACAAGGCTTCAAAATTGCCATGCAAGGCCTTGATGGTGGCCGTGTCAGCATTGCCTCTTGCAGTCTTGGTGGTGCACAAGCATCCATGGAAGCTACCGTTGATTACGTAATGGTCCGTGAGCAGTTCAACGCTCCCCTTGCTTCCTTCCAAAACACTCAATTTAAATTAGCTGAAATGGCAACTGATCTCACTGCATCTCGCCTTCTCGTACGTCAAGCTGCAACCCTTCTTGACCAAAAACATCCTTCGAAAACTAGTTTCTGTGCCATGGCTAAACTCCAAGCAACTGAAAAGTGTTTTTCCATCACTGATCAAGCTCTTCAACTCCATGGTGGCTACGGTTACCTTAAAGACTATCCCGTACAACAATGGATGCGTGACTTGCGTGTACACCGTATCCTCGAAGGCACTAATGAAATCATGCGTCATATCATTGGTCGAGATTTGGTCAAATAAACTCCTCTTCATATTTAATAACTATACGCTTCTTTGGTGAAATTCTGGTCCGTAATAAACGCAATCAACACCTTACTTCCCGTCTGCAACAATGGATGTCCAGCAACAATCTGAATGAACCGTTCCAACCCCTCTCTCCTTGCTTCAATCACCTCTTCCGTAAACCTATTCGTAAACACCTTTCCAGGAAGCGGAGGAATGTTGACCCTATTGCTCTCACGTTCAAGTGTATCCCTCAGCCACTCAAAATCAGAATATCTGCGCCTGACACTTGATCTCTTGATCTTGAACGCTGGAATATTGGTATTACAAATGATTTCATAATCTGTAAACATCTTTCTTCCAAATCCATGAGTCTGAGGGTTACGCACTTCAATTTCTAAAAAGTTTTCTGGGATTCCATAGATTTCCTCGGTTGATTGTTCACGGCTTTCCAAACGTGCGAGTCCAGAGTGAGATGCCATCTTTTTTTTGTGTGAAATCTGATGAGAAATTCTGTGACGATTGTAGCTGCTTGTGTGGGAATCTTTCTCATCTCGACTGGATTGTACAAAAGGAGGCGTAAGAAGAAGGAGCAACACGTGCAGGATATGATGGTCATGACGCATGATTCTCAAACGTTGGTTAATCTGTTGTATTCAATCATGGAAAATCAAGCGCGCAAAGGTACACGTCATCACTCATTCTGGCACTCATCTTCCTCCTTAGATTGCGTCGTACATTGTATCCATCCATCCATCCATCCATCCATCTCATTCCATTTAGATGGCATCTCGTGCAACTTGTGTGGTGCTAAACATATTCGTGGGATACGCTACAAGTGCCTCAATTGCAGTAACTTTGACCTCTGTGAGTTGTGTGAAGCCACGTCACCTGAATGTCATTACAAATGGCACGTGTTTTGTAAGATTAGGATTCCTGTGCCCACGTTGACCAATGCATTTACGCCATTGATTCCACCAATGTACCCTGGTGGCCTAAGTTTTGCAGTGGATTGGAGTGATTTAAGGGAATTGAAGGCCAAGACGCATTTTGAAGAAGCTGATATTTCTGCACTTTTGGAAAAGGTAAACAAACCTGTGGACATGGCTGATTCACCCCCCTTAGTTTTCTACATTGGCAGTTACGAACGATGGGATTGTTGTGATTGATCATGTTACTTTCAAGAGTGCTTTGGGCATTTATGCAGAGTATTGGGGAATTCTTCAAGATGCCATGTTTTCCCTTTTTGATCCACTCAAACATGACATGATTTACTTTCCAAATTTCGTACAGGTTCTATCGATACTTCAACGTGGTACAGCTCATGAAAAGGCTCAAGTTGCATTCAAAGGATATGATTTGAATGATGATCATGTGGTGTCCAGGGATGAATTCGTTGCACTGTACACTGATTACATCCGCATATCCTTTTTACTTTCAAGGGAGAATGCAAGGATAACGTCACTTTCATTATTGGAAAAGGCGGATTTAACAAGTCATCAACCACTGTCTGCACTGTTTGGTCAATCTGTAGCAGTTTCCACTTCCACTTCCACCACAACTGCCCCCCTTAAACCTCAATACGAGTTCAAGGACAAGAGTGCACCGTTTGCAGTGGAATCCATCGATGCAATGGACAGTAAAAGTGGATCGTGGGACATTTTACAAGATATTGCTCATGATGCAATTCACGAAATGGCTGATCAGTTGTTTGTAGTTGATGGTGTCCCACGCGACTATGATCAGTCCGATTGGGTCAATTTATGTGTACAAGAACCCACCTTGATGGCATGGTTGGATTTATTCGGATTAATCTTTTAACCTTGTTTGTAATATCGTCTAAATTGTTTATCCACGTAATCAAGGTACGTTGCACCCGTTTGCATATCTGTCACACTGCCTGTTGGATGGTAATCACAGAGTTGATGCGTGGATTCACGTAATGCCATCATGGCTTCAAACTCTGCTGGTGTTTGTTGAATGCGTGCTGCTAATCTTTCCTTCAAATTGATTTTGGATACCATGGCAACTGCTGCTTCTGCATCCCTCACCACAATTGAAAACATGGAAGCAGTCAATCCTGATCCGTAGCTAAACACTCCAATACGTTTGCCTTGGAGGTCTTGTGCTGGAATGGTGGTCAAGAGTGAGATTAGACTTGCGTACACACTTGGACAGTACATGTTGCCACATTGTTTGGACACCAGGAGTGATGGTTCTACTTTGGACTTGAATGTGGATTGACTAAATGCCATGAATGCACGTTCCAAGTCCTTGTTGCCATAAGACTCTTTTAATGGAATGTTGATGAATTCCTTTACAGACGCATATGCTTGGTCATTTGGCTGGTTCCTTGCATCATTCCACACCAATCGTGCCACACTCTTTTGTACCAATTTGGCATAAGGTGTATGGAACACTAAAAAGTCAAACGCATCATCCAGTCCTTTTGCATTGGGTTCCACTTTTCTCAATTTGTTCATGTACCGTTCATAACACTTGTCCAAGGCAGTCAAGTAGCAAACTACAGTTTTGCTTCCATCCACCGTTGGAAACTCACTACTTAAATCAGGTTTGTAAAAGTCATACGAGTGTTCCATATGGGTCCCACGAAGTGTCGTAAACACAAGTGGTGCATTTGGCCCAAGTGCGATGCCAACGCCTCCCATGCCACCCGTAGGACGTGCAGGTCCATGCGCGTACACTGCGATATCAGCTGCAATGACACAAGCATCCCTCCCATCCCATGAACTGGATTCCAACCAATGAATGGAATTGAAGAGAGCTGCAGTACCTCCATAGCATGCATTCTTGACATCCACGCCTTCAATGTCTTCATTACCATCCATACGGGTCATGAGCACACTCTTGACACTCTTGGATTTATCAATAAGTGTTTCAGTACCAACTTCAAGGCGACCAAAGGAGTGAGGAGAGAGTTGGTGGGTGGACAGGAGACGGTCAAGGGTGGTGAGGGAAAGGGAGTAAATGTCTTCCCTATCTGACGTGTAGGCAAGGTTGGTTTGGCCCAGTCCTATTGTGTATTTGCCACGTGAGACGCCATCATGGACTTCGAGATCAGATTGGGAGATGAAGTAGGATGGAAAGTAGATTTCCAGGCTTTTGATGCCAATGTTTTCACGGTGGAGTTCCATACTGTAAAGGAGGAGGAGGTGGATGTGACGGTGCTTTTTTGAATTGAGTGGCGTGTCTTCAAAGGGGGGGGGGGAGTGTCCTACTGTATGGCGTGGTGGCGTGACGTGTGTCAATTGCCTTTCTTTCCAAATGGACAAATTCCTTCAAGTGTTTCCACAACTCAAAGCAGATGTGCTTGAATGGTGTCACCATCACAACGTGCCACAACATGCAGTGGATTGGATGACACGTAACCTAGACCACAATGTACAAGGTGGTAAAATGAACCGTGGATTAGCAGTAGTAGACTCCCTCAAACTCATTTGTACTCCAACTCCTCTTCAACTCCAGCAAGCTCATATCCTTGGATGGTGCGTAGAGTGGTTACAAGCCTTTTTTCTTGTTGCTGATGACATTATGGACCAATCTTGGACGCGTCGTGGCCAACCTTGTTGGTTCCGTTTAGAAAGTGTTGGACATGTGGCCATCAATGACGCATTTATCCTTGAATCCTGCATTTACATGTTTCTACGCAAGTACTTTAGACAAGAAAAGTGCTATGTAAGCCTATTGGAGTTGTTTCAAGAGACCAGTTTACAGACTGAAATGGGTCAATTGTTGGATTTACTCACGGCACCTCAGGATAAAGTGGATTTGAGCAAGTTTACAATGGACACATACAAATGGATTGTAAGGCACAAGACTGCCTATTACTCTTTTTACTTGCCTGTTGCATTAGCCATGATTCTAGCAGGTGTGGATAGTGATGAAGCACTTGATTATGCAAAGGAGATTTTATTGCCTTTGGGTGAGTATTTCCAAGTACAGGATGACTATTTGGATTGTTTTGGTGATGCTGAGGTGATGGGTAAGATTGGGACGGATATTCAGGATAACAAGTGCAGTTGGTTGATTGTACAAGCATTGACCAAGGCATCCGAGGAACAAGCACTTTTGTTGAAAGAGAATTATGGGCGACAGGACGAAGAATGTGTAGAACGCGTCAAACAAGTTTACAAGGACCTCCATTTGGATCAAGTTTATCACGAGTACGAGCAGACCATTTATCAACACTTGAAGCACCTCATGCAACGTCAACAGTCCTTGTTGAACCCTGAAATCTTTGTGGTATTCCTGGACAAGATTTATAAGCGAAGCAAGTGATCAAATGACAATGGAACCCTTTTCCAATTGCCTCAAGAGCACATCTCTCTGCATCCTCCTCCTCTTGACCACTTGTTCCATCTCCTTCAATTCTGCCAACAACTCAATCCGTTCCTCCTTTAACTTGTTCACCTTGATACTTAGCACTTGATGCGCTACTTGTTCTTGCATACTGACATGTTCCACTTGCACCTCTGTCTCACCTTGCTGTATCTTTTCTTCAAAATATCCACTTTCATCCGCCCTTTTCCTCTTTGTATAAGCCTGACTAACCATCACAGGAGGACAATATGCCCATGTCATCCCACTACTCATTGCAGCAGCACTAAAGTCAGGCGTAGGCCCCTCTTCAACACCATGCTGACATTTGTAATGTTTTGCCAATGCATCGGACCTTGAAAAGCTCTTGTCGCACTCTGGAACAGGACAGTCAAATGGACGCTCCCCTGTATGACCCCTCAAATGTGAAATAAGGGCGAATCGACTGGTTTGAGTAACGCCTTTACGCGCACAACCTTCCCATTCACAACAATAGTTGTTCTTTTTACGACCAATATGAATGTTGTTGATATGTTGAACCAGTAAAAGTAGGTCATGGAACCTAATGTTACAGGACTGCCAGCGACATTCAATAAATCCCAGTTGATCAGTGGAAACGAGCTCATCATCCTCATTGGATAATTTTTTAATCTTTGGCATTTTTCAACAAGAAATGATGGCTTTCCGATTGGTACCACACGCCACCTTCCACCTCCTCACCCCCCTACATAGATCCAATCCAGATCCATGGCTGGAGTAACTGCATCAGCCAAAGCACCTTCTGTCACTGCAAGTCTCTTTAATTAATCTTCCGTGACGCGTCATAGGTTCCACTCGTGCTCTTTGGTATTGATGGCCGTTATGCTACAGCCCTCTACACGGCAGCAGCTAAAAAATCAGCTCTCCAAACCGTGGAATCCGATCTCACAGCCCTCCAATCCACAATTGGAAAAAGCATCGCTGTCCAAATTGGCCTTGAAAACCCAATGATTAACCGCGCTGACAAGCTCCAACTCGTCACTGAATTATCAAAGGGTAAATCACCAATCATCAACAATCTTTTGAACGTGTTGGTTGAAAATGGAAGATTGGGTGAGACGACCAAGGTCATTGAAGGATTTCAAAGTTTGATGATGGCTCATCGGGGTGAATTGAGTGTTACTGTGACCTCTGCCACTGCATTGGATGGTGCTACTTTGAACAAGATCAAGACCATGTTGGATAAGAGTGTTGTTGGTGGAAATGTCAAGAGTTTGAAGGTTGAAAACAAGGTCAAGCCTGCCATTTTGGGTGGATTGGTGGTTGAGTTTGGTGACAAGACGATTGATTTGAGTACGAGTGCAAAGGTTGCAAAGTACAGCAAGTTGTTGAATGATTTGATTTAATAAAGAAAGAGTGGTGGGATGCGACTGGAGGTTGGAGTTGGAGTGATGTAGGCGTCCCATTGAGTACGGATGTGGATGAGTGGGAGGAGGGAAGGTGAGAGCTGTCGGTCTACTTGAGGGGGATGATCCTTACGGATTTGGATGGCGATTTGTGTTAATTGCTGAGCATGCAGAACATCTTGAAGGGCAATGTGGTCACGAGCACGTTGCTCAAGGAGCCACAAGTCTGCTTGGTGGTGGTCAAGTGGTAAGTTTTGAGACAATTGACGTTTCTTCCACCGCCTGTTCCTTGTCCTCTTTCTCTTTTTAAGGGTGCTAATGTGCTCACAAGTGTCTTTGAGGTCAATGTGACGCGCTCGTAGCCACGCTTTGACCCAAAAATCATCCATTCCACACACAACAAAAAAGATGAAATTTCAAATGCAGTTGATCTGCATTGTCACGCTCATATTCGCCCCCAAATGTCACCTCAAGCATCACGCATCAACACGTCCATGCATCCTCCTCAACACGCCATCCCAAGAAGACCATCTGGCATCACACTTGATCATCACATTATAAAAGACTCTGAAATTTCTTTTTCTCTTCATGATTCGATTGTCCCTGCCCATCAGACGCGTTCATCAAGTCTCATCTGTGGTCCAAGAATACCTCAATCATACCAAATTAAATGCGTCCTTACAAGAGTTCAATGCAATACTCAATACCAGCACAAACCCGACCACACCTCATCAACAATGGGAACAGCAAGTGTTTGAAGCGTGTAAGCAAGACGGGGATCTGGTCAAGGGTGTAGCTGACTTTATCATCAAGACCAAGGCTGATGGTGGAAGGGATGCACTGAGACTCTACAAGATTAGTATGGATTATGGCAAGAATGATGCAGCAGGTGTGAGTTACGCGACATTGCTTTATAGGGGTACGGGTGGTGCTGAAAAGGACGTTCAAAGGGCATCTGTCATCCTCAACAAGTTGGCAAAGAAGGGTAATCCAGCTGCTCAAATGAATTATGCGACATTGTTACAACAACAGGGTGGAGGGAATGAAGGACGCGTCAAAGAGTTGTTGGAATTGGCGCATCAGAGTGGAGGGCAAGTGGAAGCAACCAGTCAATTGGGAAGCATGCATTTGAAGGAAGGCAAGGTGGAATTGGCTATCGAGTATTTGGACAAGGCAGCTGCTCAAGGTCATGCTAAAAGTGCCTATGTTTTAGCCACTCTGTACGCGTCTCCATTAAAGCAGGATTGGACGCGTGCATTTCAATATTACGTCAAGGCTGCTACAGGTGGATTAGTGGAAGCACAGTACAACTTGGGACATTGTTACATGACAGGTCAGGGTACAAGGCAAGATCTTCAGCTTGCACGTGAGTATTGGACACTTGCAGCTGATCAAGGCTTCCCATTAGCACAGATTAATGTGGGTAAAATGTACATGGATGGACATGGTGTGCCTCAAGACAAGATCAAGGCCAAGATGTATTTTGAACAGGTAGTGAAGGGTACAAGTGTACATGCTCAACAAGCTGCCTTGCTGTTACAGCAATTGGAAACCAAAGAGTCAAAAGAGCAGGGATGGGGCTGTGTGGTGATGTGACTGCCTCTTCTGTCACTCTTTACACTTTTTTGTCATGACGCAGCAAACTCGACGATCAACCTACAACTCTCGCTTCACTGTGGATTGGATGATGGCCATGGGACTCTTGCTAGCAGCAGGATCGATTCATTTGTGGTCACCTGTCTACCAAGCACCCCTTCCACCACCTCAAATGCCTGCTTTACCCTTTCAACCTGCTGATTCGTTTCCTTTGATTCACGTTTTACTGTGTGCAGTGTTGATTCCCATGCTCACTAGTGGCTTCTATCACCTCTTTCTTCAAGGAATGTGGCATGCGTACGGTGATGAAGATGAGGATGAAACCTTGTTGCAGTATACACCCCTTCAAGATGACAACAATCCAACCTTCCCACTTGACATGACTGCCATTGCTCAGGATACTGCGTGGTATGGTGGAAAGGCACTTTACTTTTGGGCTGATTTGCACCACATTGCTTTGACTGCCTTTTCCTCCATTACCATTAGTTTGTTTGTGACTGAAATGCTCAAGTCACTCTTTGGTTTCCTTCGTCCTGATTTCTACGCACGCTGTCAATGGTCCCCTACGCTTGAAAGGTGCTTGGCATTGGAGGGAGAAGTGAGACAAGCCAGACGCTCCTTTCCAAGTAGTCATGCTGCCATCATCCTTGCATCAAGCACAATTATCCACCTTTACCTCAACACCAAGCTCCTGGCACTTTCTACGCGTACTATCCATGTTCCTCGCTTACCCTCACTCATCCTCGTTGCCTCACCACTGCTTGCAGGTGTCTGGACGTCCATGTACTCTTACTACATTCACGAAAACTCACCTTTGGACATTGTCATTGGTGGCGTCATTGGCTCCTTCCTCTCATGGCTCACCTTCAACCTCTACTTTGGCATTCCTTCCTCACCCCTCACAGCCTCAGAAGCAAGTTTAGCAAGACGTGTCAAAGTGTAGCTTTTATTCACATGAACTTGTCTAAATGCCACGTTTCATTCAATGAAATCGCTTTGAACTCGAATTCTTCCCACCCACTCGCCCCTTCCTTCTTGGGAACACATTCCAACACATTTACACACGTGTTTTTATGCTTGTACTTGTCCATAGTCTCCAACATTCCATCCAATACAGTTGCCAAAATAATACGAATCAATCGACCATGCGCCACAAGTATCACATTTTTACAGCCTTTACTCTGATCCACCAACCAATCCAACCCTCTCTTTACGCGTTCCTGAGCAACAAGAGGAGATTCACCACCAGGAGTAGCAAGGTCAAGTTTGCCTTCTTTCCACTGTTTAAAATAGTCGTTGAATTTGTCAGCTTCATAAGGCTGACCTTCCCAATCGCCCCAGTCCAATTCTTCAAAGTCATTACACTCCAACAAAGGTGTAGCGAGGTGATAAGAGTGGACTTGATTGGCAGTTTGAACTGCGCGCAACATTGTAGATGATGTGATTAAATCAATTTGTTCATGTTCAAAGCGAAGGGCGAGGGCATTTGCTTGACGTGATCCTGTAATGTTGAGGGGGAGATTGGTACGACGTCCTTGTAAAATGTTGAGGTGATTGTATTCAGTTTCTCCATGACGAATGAGGTAAAGTGTAAAAGACATGTTGGCACGTGACCCATGGACGTGAAACTTGGATGAAAGGGGGTGGAGGAGGACGCCAAGTAGCAGTGGGAGAGGATCAGTGGGGGTTGCGGAGGTGAGTTGAGTGGGAACTGGAGGAGTTTGTCGACACTTGATGTGGACGTTGAAGTGCTTTGATGGCACGGACAACCCACTAGACACTTTTATGGAGGTCTACAGTATGCCTTGGAACCATTCCGAGCGAGATTGGTGACAATAAAATTCTACACTTTTAGGAATCATGGACTATAGTCTTTGGTTTTGGATGGTGATTTAGACTTTTTCTCATGGATTGCTTTGAAACTTGGTATGAGGCAACTAGAACCTCACAATTGGCAGGGAAATCAAGTCCCGTCACTTGATCTCTGCTACAAAATCCACAGCAGTCGCCGCAAGTTTGAAATCTGTCACTAGCATACTCGTCACAACCTCACCGCCATAGTCTCACAACACCCCTCCCCTCACTCTAAAAGCATCCTTATCCAATTTAATGACTACAACTTTCACTCCTTCACCATGGGAGGCTTCTTACTCCCATGAGGATACAAATCCCCACATCTCAACTTTCTTGCATCATAATACGCTTCCTTTCCCTGTGACTTTGGTACAATCATCCTCTGCAACTCACCACTCGATGCACACGTATCCATCACCACATGTCCACCTCTCTTGAGTGGCTCCCTTGTTGCCCTTGGCCATGAAAATGACTCGTTCACTAATCCACTTCCAATCGGCCTCTCCTTTCCCTTTTGTATCACTACATAGGAATACTTGATATCTTCATGTGCATTCAACGTGGACTGTTTAACGCGTCGTAAGAGTGGTGGTCGTTGAAGTCGTTGTGTAAAATGACACCAATCCTTCTTTCCTGCCATTGGACACTTGTATTCATGCGGACAAGGCCCAATAATATGTTTGAATTCCTTTTTATCTAGGATGTCTTGTCTTGCTTGTACAATCTGTTGGAATCCTGTCGGTGTACCACGATCAACTAAAACGAGCATGTTGCCAGTCCGTTTCCATAGGTCTTGAATGACTTGTCGTCGATGTCGGTCAGATTCAAGTTCACTCAATACAAAAGAGGCGAGTACGAGATCATACTGTGTATCCTTGTTTGTCAAGTACCGTTTAAACGAGGTTTGTACTGCACTTGCTGACTCGTGTTGTAATTCATAGGCTAATTGTAGCATGACTGGTGATGCCTCTATGCCATGATACGAACCTAATCCTTCCCATGTGTACTGTGATGCCCATAGACCAGTAGATGGGCCACATCCGAAATCCAACATGGTTTTTGGGTGGAAATCAGGTACGCGTTGTTTGATTTCATTGAAAATGTTGACTAGTGTCGCGTATGCAGGTGGGAAACGTGTTGCAAGGTACGCGTATGCATCTACTGGTCGATCGTACGTTGTGGATGTATTGGATCGTAACTGTGCAAACTGCTCATGTGCCGAATGGTGTAATTCTTGAATAGATTGATTACTCTTTTTGATGATTGTGTTCATTTTGACTTGTAAATCTGGTGGCATGACAACTCCCATGTGCTTTCGACCTAATCTGGCTGCATCTGATCCACGTTGAATAAACTCGGGGTGTTCTGGTTCAAGGAATTTAGCAATTGTTCCAAACACGCGTTTCATCTCTAAAGATTTTTCATGCGGCATTTTGTGCGGCTCGTTGGTCTTGCTGCCTTTGCACAGGCATTTTCATGGCTCTTGAACGCCAATTCACCAACTGCAACTTCTTTTGGATGGCACTTTCAATACCTGACTATCCTTGGCCTGTTTTTATCCTCCCTTTATTTAATCACTGCACTCTTGTATGACTTGTTTGGTGTGGCCAAGTCCACCAAGAACCTCTTGCTTGCCATTGTCTTTCCTGTTGAAACGCTAATCACGCTCATGTACTGGCCATTGCATTTCATGGACCCAGCTTTAGTACTCTTGGACACTTCTATAGAGTTTCCGCTTGTAGTAGACCTTTTCATGCATGTACTCCCCTTCCTGGTCATCAGCGTGGATGCTTTGGTATTCAGTCCAAATTTCAAGGGAGAAGAGTGGCATGCGGGCCTTTTGGGTGCATTGGGCCTCCTCTATGGCGTATGGGCTCATGTGTGTTTTTACATGAATGGTTGGTGGATTTATCCCTTCCTTGGCATCTTGTCGCCCCTCTCACGCATTGCTTTATTCCTAGGGGGCACTTTATTGGCCATGGTACTTTCAAAGATCACTACCAGTGTCCACAATCGTCATTTTAATTAACAAATTTGGTTGCTGTAGTAGTCAACAATGATCCAACATTCTTGGCAAATCCATCCATCACACTATAACGCTCATCCATCTTCTTGTCCCTATGCAATTCCAACACTTGTGCCACCTGATCCATCTTTCCCTTGATTCTTTCTTCCACAATCAACTGAGCAACCAAATCTTCCACTTCCTGCAATGGAACATTGAGATGCCTAGCAAGAAACTGCAATTGAACACGCGTGTAAGGCTTGATGGTATCCACCAAAAATTGTGTTCGAATGCTCTTGAGCACATCATCAATGTAATTTTTGATAAATGGATCACCCAGAATACTTTTTTGATGGTCATGAAGGATCTTTTCAAATGTTTTGACATCTTTTCCTTGGTAAGCTTCCACCAAATTCGTCATGGCTACAATCTGAGGATCAGTCGCATAAGGTTTGGTCTCTTGAGAATCAAATGGATTGATTTCAGTTTCACTCAACATGCTTGCCAATACGAGGTATTTGAGTACTTGAATGCGCTGAGGACTTCCTGCTTCATCGTACATGCGAAATGACTCTGAAAAATCCGTCTTTGCCTTATTCCAATCCTGTTCATTCATGTGCATCTTGCCACCACATTCTCTGATCACTCCCATGATCCTGGGATGTGGAATGGCACTCTTGACAGTCAGACTCTTTTGGTACAATTCCTTGAGTTTCTTGTTGTTTTTAGTCTGCGTGTGCATTTGAATCTCCAATGCATAGACTTCAAGCAATTGTGTACCTTTGCTCTGATCACTGCTACCATCGTCATTCTTACAGGCGTCATGCAACTGTCTCAAAATCTTGTTCAAACGCGTATACTCTTGCCTATCCAACCACAACTTTGCCAATTTAAGATTGGTTTTCATCCAAAGACGATCATTCTTTTGTTCAGAGAGTGCATCCAATGTGATTTTGTAAAAGTTTTCCATGAATTCAGTGTCTGGACTTGCTGCACTTATGTAATCCAAAATGTTGTTGATGCTCTTTTCACCATAATTGCGAGTAACGGCTGACTTTGTGTAGGTGAGGAGCTGTTTGTAGTATTGGAGGGTGTGAGGGTAATCTTGGGAGTGGAACGACAGTTTGACGAGCTGTTTGAGAGCTTTGAATCCCCATTCACCAGGAGGATCTTCATTGGATACGACAGAGAGGAACTCTTCAATGGCTTTGGGTGGATCATCTTCCTTGTAAGATTTAGCACCATAGTAAAGGTTTTCTAAATCAACATTGCCATCATCGTCTTGATCCATGTCATCCTCGTAATCAAAGTCATAGTCTTCATCTTCCTAAGGGGAGGATGAGTGGGGATCTGTGCATGCAGTCGCTTACCATCATAAAATCATCGTCCGACATTTTTTCAATTTAGTGAAATGATTTCCCACGAAGTTTGGCTTGCTGTTTTTGCTTATTTGCCACCTACCTTTATCCTAAGCACAATTAGACAAGTGTGCAAAGAGTTTTATAAGTTGGGGGATAATGGGAACATGTGGAAACGACGATACTTGCACCAAACAGCGCTTGTGCGTTCACCTGCTGAAGGGATACAGTGGGGCATGGGCACGCGTTCCACCTATGAAAAGCGTGAAGCTGAATTGGCCTTTCAAGTACTTGAAGGTGAGGTGGATTGGCTGGCTGCTTACTGGAAATGGCATGTGACTCATATTGAGCACAAAGGCCTCTCAAACTTGTTTCACTCAGAGTACCTCACCAAGGATGAAGAGAGATGGAAGGAAATATCTGCCTTTGAACTTGAAAGTGGTGAGAGTCTTCCAATTGGCTTCAAAACCTTCTTGTCCTTTGATGATGTGGATGTTTTGACTTGTGACAATTATCCAACCAACAATGAACTCGTTTGCATTGATGCTCTTGACATCCTCACCCCTCAAGCAGGGTACAATGGATTTGGTAATCGTTTGTGCAAACTCATCAATGAAAATCAAGGTTGTTGTTACTGGTATGTCATGTGGCAAGTTGATGATCATGGAAAGGTTTGGCCACAAGACCCACCCGTCTACATCAACATGGCGGACGTTGAATGCTGGGAAGAAGGTGAGGAGGAGGAAGGGTACAACATGTGGGCCGATTTCCAACTCTGCAACAACTCACTTGCCACCTTTTTCAAGCATTACTTTGAAGAAGGAGTGGAATGGTATGTGCAGGAATACAATGGGCCATCTGAACATGTGAAACAGGAAGCAATCGACCGATTCACTAAATCATCATAGTGTACAATGTGTTATTCTTGTTTCGGACTGTCTTGTTCTTGCTGCACTTTAAGTTGTTCAAATTCCATTTCTAACCGTTCTTTGGCTCTCACAACCTTACTTTGTAAATAAAACGATCCACCCTGTTTAGGATCATTCACTTTGAACAAGTGTTGGTATTTCTAGAGAGTGGATGAGAGGTATGTGAGATAACCTTACAGCAACAATGGCTTCCATATCGATGGGTTCAGGTGATACGTTGAGAATCTGACTAGCTTCTTCCTTACTTAGACCAGTTTTACGCGTTAACGCGTCTACTACGCCACCTGGACCAGTCGCTGCTGCTCCTTTTGCCGCATCTAATCCAATTAGTGAAATGGAGGGAGGTTGTACTAGATGCTGCATGACGATATGCTTCTACGAATGCACGGCCTACAATAGCAGCGCCTGTTATCACAATTTGCACAATGACACGATGAGCCTAAGTGGGATGAGGGATGGATCAAGTGAAAAAAATACCATCTTGTAAAAGAGATGAGATTTCCAGCTGCAACAGATGCTCATGTCCACTTGCGCCAAGGTCCCTTGATGGAATTGGTTACTCCACTCATAATACGTGGGGGTACAAGCACCGTACTGGTCATGGTAGCCCACATTACCCTTCTTGTTGATAATGCCACAATAGCCAAATACCATTCCACCACTTGCAACAACAGATCAAGCCTTGGCATACAAACAACAACTGGAAGCCCTTGCACCAAATGTCACGTTCCTCATGACACTCTACCTTACGAGTGATCTTACGCCTCAAGAGGTTCACAAGGCTGCTCAAGCTGGCATTCATGGCATTAAATCCTATCCACAAGGGGTTACCACAAACAGTCAATCGGGTGTACAAGATTACGCTTCCTACTATCCAGTATTTGAGGCCATGCAAAACAGTGGAATGATCCTTAACCTTCATGGTGAAGTTCCAAGTGATCCAACTAATGATATTTGTGTCATGAATGCAGAACATGCCTTCTTGGACCAATTAGACAAGATTCACCGTGATTTTCCACGGCTCAAGATTGTGTTGGAACATGCGACTACTGCAGCTGCTGTTGAGAAAGTCAAGGAATTGGGTGATACAGTTGCATGTACCATTACTGTTCACCACCTTGTTTTGACAGTTGATGATTGGGCTGGTAAGGCTCATAATTTCTGTAAACCTGTTGCCAAGTATCCATCGGATAGGGAAGCATTGAGGCAAGTGGTGAAAAGTGGGCATGGGCGATTCTTTTTAGGAAGTGATTCTGCACCACATGAACGACGTGTCAAGGAATGTGCAAGTGCTTGCGCTGGTGTGTTCACTACTCCTTATGTGATGGAGTACTTGGCACATATTTTGGATGGGTTTGGTGCTTTGGATAGATTAAGTGGATTTGCAAGTGAGTTTGGGAGAGCATTCTATGGATTGGAGCCAGAGACAGAGTGGGTGGAAATGGAAAAGAGTGACTGTAGTGTGCAAGGTGTGTTTGAGTATGAGCAAGGTGAGGTTGTGCCTTTCATGGCTGATCACAGGTTGGATTATCAGATTGTAAAGACGAGTTTGCAACAAGTGGAGTGAGCCATGGCTGCCATTGTTGATACATTTGCATGAATTCAGAGTCATGTAGGCATTTTTGAGCTGCCTGTTGAAGCACTTGTTGAGAGACTTGTTTCCACCATGGCTGTTGTGATTTGGAGGAAGAAAAGATTTGTTCAAGTTCTTCCTTTGCACTGACACGAGGACGTTTTCTACTCACTTCAGAGGATGTTGGCGGTGTCATGGGTCCTTTGGGTGATACAAGTTGCAAGTGGGATTGAGAAAAGGATCCCATTGACTGCGAGTACTCGCTCGTCATTTCTTCTTCAGCAATTCGTTTGAGTGAGCTAGACAACATGCGAGATGGTTGCTGTGAAAAGGTAGGAAAGGTTGTTGAGGATATCATGGACTTTGATGACTTGAGAGTGCATTCCACATGCTTTACATATTGCCCAATGAGCCCAATGAACTTGCTATGATCATCCAGAGTTCTAAACTTGATTTGAAACTTGCTTTGACTACGAGTGGTCTGGATGCGAATGTTGACTGTTCTATGCTCCACATTGTACACTTTTATGGTGCTTTTACCAAGCAATTCAATGGATTCCTATGCATACATGACGCATATAGTCGTCAAAAAGTGATACCAGAATGTCATGGTTGTGTTGAGTGATTTGCAGGCGAGGAGAAAAGTGGAATACGAAAGCTTTGAGTGATTCGTGGCGTATGGACTTCCATGGAGCACTCTTGTCATTTGTGGAAACAACGTACTTTTCCAACGGGAAAACTGTTGGTTGTGTCATGAAAAAGATGGAGAGAGAAAGGGTTCCATGGACAACGTTACGCTGTAGTGGTCTCAGGACTGCTTGTAAAGCTCTTTAGCATTGGTGCATTGATCAAAATGGCTTCCAAAACACTACGAGTCCAACAGGTGCTTTGCATGTGAACCCACTTGAGTTTTGGAAATTCAATGTACTTGAAGAATGATTGTATGAGAGTGGATAGGCCCTCGCCATCAATGGTCAGGGATTCCAAGTGACCAAATCGAATGTTTTGAATGGGAAGATGGATAGCCTTGACCAACACAAACAATTCTCCACTACACTCAATTGACTTTAGTTGTGGACATTGTGACATGGCCTTGAAAAAGGTGGGCATATCCAAAATGTACCGATTCGTAAATTGACTGCAGTGCAACTTGAGGTGATGCAACCTTGGAAAGACCAAATGAAAAGATTCAAACGCTTCCATGAATTGCATTTGAATTTGTTCGTGACCACTTTGGCCCATAAACGCATCCATGACCTCTAATGCTTTGACTTTTTGGAAGGATCCAAATGCAACAAGGTCGACAAGTGTGCAGCCATGTGTAGAAAGAGGACTGTGGAGAATCAACGTGTCGACCGAGTGATGCATGAATGTTGGATAGGGTTGTAGAGCATAATTGCACCAAATGTTGAATCCCACCAGGCTGAATGATGCAGAATGAGCAAATGGAATGATAGTGGTCAGGATATCCACCACAATGCCTTGTAAACTCTCTTTGGGATCCTTGATGCACTGGATGGTGACATGTTTGATCTTTGGCATCCCCACGTGAATCATTTTATGCACAGTGGCCAGTTGATTGTGTGTCAAGGTCACATCCAATGCAATATTCACATACTTGATATGTTTCATATGCTGTAGGAACCTTCTGAATAAGCCAAGTCTGTCAGAAAACACTCTGGATATCCCACTTGAAAACATATACGAAGCAAGTGAGGTAGACATGAAGAGTTTCCTAATGTGTGAGGGATGATGAGGCAGGGCACGTAAACCGCGTTTAGGGTGTTCAAAGTGGTGAATTAGCCGTTTGAGATTGTGTTTTGTAAGGTGTAAATCTCGCCAATACAAGTCCATGATGATGAAATGCCATAATCTAGATACAAGGGAGAGCTCCAAAAACTCTGAATTGGACAACCATCTCTTTGCTACTTTGACAATGTGATGAAATAAATTGACATCAAATTTAGAAATCATAAGGTTTGTGACTGCTACAGCTTCCATTCTGTCATTTCACTTGCAAGTGTCTGAGCATCTGGCTTGGTCGCCACAACACTCGCCGTCACTCCACGCCTCTCTAATGCCTTTGCAGTGGTCGTACCAATAGCTGCAATACATTTAGTGGACTTTTCAACATCAGTATCATCATAAATGGCATCTACACCAGAAGGACTAAAGAATACTATCCAATCAGCAGTGGTCCACGCATCCCTCACACTCTTCATGAACGCTGGACCACTCTTTGGAACTGTTGCATAAGCTGCCAATTCATCCATGGCAACGTTGGCTTCCTTCATGGCTTGTGGAATGGTTTCCATACGAATGTTGCTACACAAAAAGAGCAAAGGATGCTGCTGTGGAGTCTCTGCATAATGTTTGATGATGAGATTGGACATTTCCACTCCATTTGTACAATTGGCACCATAAACCCGTTCACATCCAAAGGTCAAGGCACGTTGGCAGGTTGACGCACCAATACAAAAGTAATCCAGCTGTTTCCAATCAGTCAATGATGGTGCATTCATGGTCAATTCAGCAGCTTGAATAAATGCTTCCAATCCCTTTACACTGGTGCAAATCACTCCTGAATATCGTGGTGCTGCAGACAATGTGCCAATCAACAATTGCTCATTCAACCACCGATGTTCAAGTACGGGTAAAAACATCACCTCATGACCCAACTGTTCAAATGCCTGTGCATACTTGATCGATTCTTCCTTTAAAAATAAAACCTTCATATAAAAAGAGTAAACAACAAAAATATATATTTAAATCGCAAACGCCTTATTCAAAGACTCATTCAACACACTTTCCAATTCCTTTGCACCATCCACGTTCCCCTTCTTGAGCCCTCTATTCCCGTAATCCTGACAGGCCTTTTTAAACTTGTTGATCCAACTAGGAATACCCTGCGTCAAAGCCCAATTATAAACAGTAACAGGAATGGATCCCTTTGGATTCTCATAATACTGGTAATGAATAAACGTACTCAATGCATCTTCAGGAGCAGGTTGAATGATGACTTGTTGAGTGTACTCGTTCACACGGACCAATTGAGCTTGCTCAGGATGCTCAGTTTTCGTATCAGCAGCTTGCAATACAATCCAAGTTGGTTGAGAATTGTGCATGAATTGGCGTGATTCTCTAGCTACTATGTAATCACGACTGGACATTGGCCAAGGGTACTCCATGACCCAGTAAATGGAATCAGAACCGGTTTTGGCGTCCTTGGCCTTTTGAATCTGGGTTTGTACAATGGACATGGAACGGTCACGGTTTGCTTGTTGAACGTTTTCAAGGAGTTGGAGATGTTCATCTTTGTATCCGTCCCATTCACGACGGTAATCAAGGTCAATAAAGGTATCATGGACCACTTCTGGTGGTACATCAAAGAGAATACCGCGTGCCATGTATTCATGGAGGCCATTGGCGTCTGCTTTGAGACGGCGGTAAATGTCTAGACCATCTGATGTAGTTACTTTTTCCCAATTGGCAACATCAGGTTGCTCAAAGGTTTGGAGTGCATCATCAAAGTGGGTTTGCTCAAACATTTTTTGTGTGGGAAAAAGATCTCCAAATTTATTCAAGCACTTCCTCCATTACAGTATGCATGTCTGGTAATTCCAAGCCAGGAGGCATCAGTACACGATCCATAATGTGAAGCACACCATTCTTTGCAGGAATGTCAATGGTGACGGAAGATGCATCGTGGTTAACCGTCACTCCAGCCTTGCCATGCTTCAAACCTGCAGTAACAGTCAAATACTCGTCCTTGAGCCACGTCTTGACATATCTACTTGTATCCATCATGTCATCTGCATACACGAGATCCTTTGCAATGTGGTACTTGATGATTTCTTTGAGTGCATGATGTCCTTTGTAGGAAAAGAGCCAAGCAAGTCTTCCTGGTCCAAGGTGATAAAAGGCAGTGTTGGTGGGTACAAAGGCTGTAATGGCCTTCTTTTTACCAAAATCCTTGTAGAGGTCCGTCTTGTACAAGGCATTAGTAAAGATACTAAAGGCATTTGGAAGGAGATCAAGTTCATCATTCATGGGTTCTGGTGGTAGGAGGAGGGAATCCAAGGGGTAGATGCGGCCATTTGAACAAGAGATGGATGGAAGGCTGATGGAGGCCATAAAGTTGAGCATTACGCGTGAACCATGACGACTGACACGAATGCGTTGGGGTTGATGTTTGAGGCGTTTTTCAATGTAGGTGGTGGTTAGCAATTTGTGATGGGTGAGTTCACTGTCGTTGATGACACGAGGGAGCATGTGGTAGTGCATCAATTGAGTCATGTTGAGAGTATGATGAGCTGAAATGCGACCAAGTGCAGCATCTGTTGGTGCAAAAAGGGTAATACTGGCTTCAGGGTCAGCAAGTTCATCACCAAGTCTGGTTTCTTGTCCAAGGAGTTCAGTAAGACGAGAGAAACGAGCATCACTATGGAGGTAATCCGAGATGGTTGAACTGCATCCACAATAAGGGTCAAAAGGCTGTATGGTTGAGGGTTTGAGTGGCGACTGGAAGATCAAAGAGAGATGGTTACTGGCAACAAGTGGAACAAGTAGCAAGGTGAAGCGAATCATGAAAAGTATGCCAGACAGGACCAAGAAGGAGTCCTTTTTGTAAGAGAGTAGCTGATGGGTGGTCGGATCACTACTTTTTTGATGGATGGAGGGTCACCACTGCATCATCATCGCTCAACTACACAGGCATCAGTATTAAAAAGGAAGGACTTGCCTCTTTGCTTGCATCAAATTTGTGTCCATTGACCCGTTTCTGCACCCGTTCTTTTCCTTCCCCTTCCAAACTTCGCTTACCATTCACTCCAACATCCTTGATAAACTCTGCTTGAATAGTGGCAAAAGACTGGCTCTTTCGCATCTCTTTCCCCATAAACTCACCAAATGGAAACAACTCTTCACTCCACTTTAACTTGAGAACTTCACTCGGCTTTGCCCGTTTCTTTGGGTCCACTTCCAACATCTTCACCAACATTTCCACAACATCCACATCATACAATTCCATCTTTCTCATCAACTGTTCACACCGATACTCCTTCAACACTTGTCCAGTCTTGCAATGTATCCTATCACATCCAGCCACATGCACCAAACTCTCCTCACCCTTGAACCTCGTCTTTTTCTGCCTACATTCCAACGGCACACATCCCAACAAACTCACAACATGAGCTAACAACATATCCACTGAATGCACAGGAAACAAAGGTTCTTGCATCCACATTTCACATAGTGAACATCCCAATGACCACATATCAACCGCATCATCAAAATCCATACCAAGTAGGACTTCAGGTGCTCGGTACCGTAACGATTGAACCTCAAAACTATCGTAATAAAGTGGAACATCAGCCCTGGTCATTGAATTTCCAAAATCAATCAACCTGACTTTAAATGACGTCTCATTACATAGGATAATGTTGTCTGGTTTAACGTCTGCATGGATCCAACCACGTTGTGAGAGATGGTCAAGTGCAACGAGCATTTGTACCGTGACTTTTTTAAGTGCTTTGAGTCGTTTTTTGGAAATGAGGGTACGTTGACGCGTTGAATGAACTGCAAGTGAATATCCTGGGATGGTAGAGAAGGCTGAATGGAGTGGACCGCCTAGGAGTGGTTCGTAGACGAGACAATTGTGATTATTTTGTTGGAATTGGTGGAATAGGGTGACAATGTTGTGGGAAGGTGAAGAGGAGGAAAGAACGCGTTTTTCCTAGATGGATGAGGGGGGAGGGGAAGGGGGTGTAGGGTACGTGATGAGCCATTGATGTGAATTTGGAATTGTAAATCTTGATTACATAGTAATCGTCTTGATTGGTGGAGTAAGTGTCAAGAACTAGATATGCGGTTGAAAAGGCACCTTTTCCAATGGTTTCTTGGACAAGGTAACGTTTTGCAAGCAAGTCACCAGTGGTGGGTGACCAAGGTGAAGAATTTTTAGACATTTTTTGGAAAAGAGTAAACAAAAAATTATAGTAAAATGCCAAAGTGTATTAGAATGCTAAAGAGAGAGTGGGAGAGTGGGAGTAGAGAGTTTAGAAGAGTCCACCCAAAGCACCAACTGGAACACCTTGGGCACCTGAGCCAGTTGGAACGCCTGGGGCCTTTGGAGCAGCATCACCACCAAGGTTCAAGTCCAAAGCACCAGTGAGAAGTTGGTCGTTGGTAGCATCATTGCCTGGAGCGATAGAGTTGCCAAGGTCACCGAGAACGCCGAGGTCAACACAGATACCAAGTTGACACAAGAGCGTGAGACCCAAGACGGTACAATCATTGCCACATTCACCACAGTTGCCAAGGTCAGTGAGGAGATTGATTTCACAACCGTTGCTGCCAACTTCAAGCAAGTCACCGTCACAATCAGAGAAACCAACGTTACAAATGAAACCGCACACACCATTGACACAGTTGGCAACAGTATTAGGAGGGAGTGGAAGGTTACAGGGAGTTCCACAAGTACCACAGCTGAGCACATCGGTCAAGAGGTTGGTTTCACATCCGTTGGCAGCGTCAGCGTCACAGTTGCCGAATCCAGGTGTACAAGTGGCAGCGCAGACACCATCAGCACAAGTAGGAGTGGAATTTGGACCAGCAGGGCAGATGGTTCCACAGGCACCACAGTTGGTTGGGGTAGTCAAGTCAGTTTCGCAACCATTGGCGGGATTGGCGTCACAATCACCCAATCCAGTGGTACAAGTAGTGGTTGTAGTACCACAGACACCAGCAGTACAAACAGGAGCGGAAGCAGGACAGGCTGTACCACAGGCACCACAATTGGTGGGACTGGTTCGAAGGTTGGTTTCACAGCCATTTGCAGGGTTAGCGTCACAGTTGCCAAAGCCAGTGCTGCACGTTGAGCCACAGACACCAGCAGCGCAGGAAGCGACAGAATTGGGACCCTTGGGGCAGGCGTTGCCACAAGAACCACAATTTGCAACGTCTGTGTTGATGGTAGTACATTTGCTGGAACAACAGTTGGGAGTGGTTGTTGGACAGTAGCGGTTGGAATTACAGGAGCCATTGTTGTTGCCACCACCACCGCCACCATTGTGATGATCATCATCATCATGACCGTGACCGTGACCATGACCATGACCGTGACCATGTCCATGTCCATGTCCACGATCGTAATCATCGTCACCATGCCCTCTATGGCCTCCATGGTGTCCACGATCATAATCATCCCCACGATGACCACCATGACCTCCATGTCCACGATCATAGTCATCACCACGATGTCCTCCACGACGTCCTCCATGACGGCCTGGACGATAGCTTCCACTGTCATATTTTCCACCTAGGTCATAGTTCTCGTTGTCAAATCCAGACTTGTACTCCTTGGCTTCATTAAAGGCGGTGAAGGAGGCGATAACGGTAAGGACGAGCAAGTAAGTTGAGAACTGCATGCTGCTGGTGTATAAGTAAAGTAAGTAGTAAGAGGGTTGTAGAGGAGAATGAGAGCGAAATAAGAGTGATTAGAGAGAAGTCTTAGTGTATGTGTCTCTGAGAATGAGGATGCAAGAGAAAGTGGAAGTGAATGTGTGCCATTTTAAAGGAAAAGGTTGGCTCGAGTCCTTGAAGAGGAGATTCGGTTCACTTTTCACACTTCGAGTACTTGTGTGAATCAACCAAATTAAGGTGATAGGAATCTTGCTTAATGCAGCTGATACGTGGATGGATGGGGTACCGATTCGAGACAGGTGCATAGAGATTGCCATGTGGCTGCCGAACTCATGCAAGATGCCTGTGACCTTGCTACCGAGTATAGAACACTGCTGGAACGTGGAAAAGTGGCATACTGTGCAAAGATATGCAGGATGCGCTTATACTGCCAAGTCGGTGGTCATCATGACGAGGCAAAGAGGGGGGTGATGCATCCACTTCATTCATCCATGCATCCATCTGGCCTTGAATCCCTCGTCACTTCCCCCCATCCTTATAGTCGTGGCAGTCTGTCGCCATCTCAAAGTTCCAACCACAAAAAAGTGTAAACAATAAATTTTTTTAATTAATTGTATGCGATTAAATTACTCTAGACTATATCTATATCACTGGCTACCCATTCAAAGGCGCAGACTGGTACCAAGGTCCGCATCAACAGCAACACATAAACCAAGTGCACAAATGCTCAAATCACCTTGACATGTCTTGCCACATTCTCCACAGTTGGAATCGGAAAGCAAGTAAGTTTCACAGCCATCCGAATCAGGCAACATCAAGTCATTGTTGCAGTCTCCATAGTTATTAATGCATCGGGTACCACATTGACCATTTACGCAAAAGGCAGCCGTGTTGGGATGTGTGGCAGGTGGACAAATGTTACCACAGCGACCACAGTTGTTCATGTTGTTTTGGAGACGTGTTTCGCATCCAGTGGCTAGGTTGCTGTCACAATCTCCAAACCCAGCATTGCATTCTAGTGAACAGGAACCTTCTTTGCACATGGGCGTCATGGAAAAGTAACGGGGTTGAGGACAATCGTTGCTGCAGCTTCCACAGTTGTTGGGATCATTGGAGAGGGAAGTGCAACGGCCTCTACAGCATGTGGAACCTGTTGGACATGGTAAACGGCTGTGACATGTGATGGCTTGACGTCTATCGAGGGATATTGTGGTTGCGTGTATGATGGAAAGAGCCAAGATGGTAAATGCAAAAAGGAACTTGAACATACTGTGACGAAAAGGGCGGGGGTCAGTATTCAAGGAGAGGGTTTTATATGAGAGTGGCGACTCGGGACCTGATGCTCAATACTTCGAGCACTATGCTATATTAATCTTTACTCGTACCATTGGTACTCTTTGTGATATGTGGACGCTTTGTGGCATGTGGGGGGTAGCACGAGCAACTCCACCCTAAAGAGTGACCAGGCTAATGATGATGGTCGATGATGAACAAACATCTCCTTTTAGACGAAAGCTCATTGGTGCACAACTGACAACTTATTCAACTGTTTCTGCCTCCTTCTTCCTACTGCTCCCTGTTCTTCTTCCCCGTCCTTGTGCCCCTTTTTGCTGACGAGTGGCACACAAGTGGTTAGACGTCCATCCAATTTATTCCAAATTTATCTAGAAGCTCCACCTCTAAAAAATTCATCTCTCAAAATTGATTGTTAATCGATTAAAACTTCACTCACTCACTCATACACCAACTGTGAACGATGCAATTCAGCTCCCTGTGCCTGATTGCATTCTTTGCATTATGTTCAGCTCAAGATCCAGCAGCGCCTGCAACGACTCCACCCTCCATCATTGATCCCAACACCAATACACCACTCTTCATCCCTGGTCTCACTGCCCCCGTACCACAAGAAACTACGCCTCCTCCTCCTCCACCACCACCAGCAACTTCACCACCACCCAATCCTGCTACCAACCCAACCATCAACCCTAATAATTCATTCCTACCTCCACCACCAGTCCTCAACCCTCCACCAGTCCATCCAAGCAACAACAACAGCAACCTGCCCCCACCACCAGTCCTTCCTAGTAACAATTCTACTAATTCTAATTCTACTGAAGTCAATGAAAACAGCATCAATGTCAAGTCCAAGGGGTTATTGTTGACAGCAGACGCATTATTGGATCCAGACCTCGAAGCCCTTGTCCGTGCTGTACGTCAAGTGTTTGTCCGTGCCAATCGAACTTCCTTCAATTCATCTGAAGCCAAAGTGGGTTCCTTGGCAGGTGTGAATGCTGACTTACATGTTGGCACAGATGGTAAAGCAACCAATGTTAAACGCTTCACCTTTTCCATTGACAACAATTTCCTTGCTACAAATTTGGTTAAAATGGATAACCACACTAACCGCATGGAACAGAGTCTCAACATCACTTACCTTCGTCCACTGGTTGACAGATTGAACAAGAGTGGTTTGTTCAGTCGTACATTGAACCTTGTTCCAGATGCCCATGCCAACGTGATCACTGCAGCAGAATTCACTCGAATTGCCAGCACTGGAATCACCATTCAGGAATTGCGGCTCATTGGTAATCGAAATTACCTTGCTTACACTCAAATGAACTTTATCTGTTTGGGAAGACAAAGTAAATTGGTCAATGGCGTCAATGAAGAAATCGTGTTTATCCGGACTTCTGCCAAAGAATGGGCCATGACGCGCGCAGATGTGGCTAAATTGGTTGCTACAAAGACCACCAATACCACCATTTTTGATCCAAAGGCCTATCATCCACACGTTGCAGTGGCATGGACTGGCACGTACCAATGGACAGATGATGAAATCGGTGCAGCTGATCAACGTTGTTTTGCAGAGATTGCATTGGTGGATCCCAAAGCTAAAAAGAGAACAAATGCCATCGTTGCACCTGTCGACAACACCAACGCCATGCCTGTGCATCCAACCTGGAGTGCATTTGCCACCAAAAAGGTAGAAACTGCTGTGGAAAACTCTGCCAGTAACCTGCTATCCAAAGTATCCCTTGTAGACGCAGAATTGTTGAAAGAAGACGATCAGCCGCCAAGAATGCGCGGACAAGGTCGTATCCAAAACAGCAGATGGGCAAACTGAGTCAATAGATGCGCAATTTTATTCTTATGTGTCTTCCCATCCAATAACCACCCTTTCTATCTTTCCTTGATTTGATGCAAACAGTGTGTAAACTTGCTCTGATCCGTTTCTCCAATCACGCTCTGCAACTGTGACCTTCATTGTGGTCTCTGTAACCTTTTCCACAAGCACAACTGTACTAGAAACTGTTCCATATGGCCCTTCAGGATGATCCTCCCACCTCGGAACATTTACAAACGTTTTACCATCCAATGGACTCTGCATCCTTCTCCCATCATCCTTTGGTCCCAATAAATCTGTAAGCAATGCATTTACCACCTTTTGAGGTTCATCCTGACCATATTGCTCAACTACTTGATCAAACACAGCCCTCCCATCATGCACCTTGACCCAATCACTCACCTTACCTCCAAACCCATCCCCACCATCCTTTGCCCTCTCTGTCCCAACCACATCTGCCATATTTGTCAAACTATACATCCTGTTTCCTTCCAACACATGACCATCCACACCTCTATTCCCAATGTAATAATACTCATTGGCCCATATGTCCCCTACTACAAGATTGAACCCTTGATACCTTGCAACAGGTATGGATTTGGCCCATTCCTGTGCATTTCGAGCATGGGTTAAAAAGTCAACAACGAGTTCTCCACGTGAAGGTGGGTTTGTGAGATTTGGATTGGACAAGGGGATGTTTGTGATGAAGCTAAAGTGACCTGTTGTAGTGGAGAGGCCTAACCAGGTTCCAAGTGAGCGTAAATCACGTCCTGCTAGGATATGTGGATGAGAATTCCAGAAATGGAGGGGAGTGGTTGGTCGCGAGATCACTTCATCACGGTTACTGGCTAGGATTCTAGGTGGGTATGAGGTGGTGAGTGTGGGTAGTACAAGGAGTAGCGGGGTGAAGGATTAGTTTTCCAAAACACAATACACATTTCTGAAGAGATTATTGTGACTGCTGCTTATGATGTTGTTGACTAGTCAGGGTTTAGTTGAAGGCAGTTGACTGGTGGGTAACATTTGGTTAGAAACCAGTATTCAATAGAAAGTGAACTTTACAAATACATTAGTTTTTAATCAACTTTAAAAGGTTATCAAACTTTTACATTGATTCTATTAAAGTCTATCAGTCTTTGAAAGCACTTTTATTGACATTACCCTCTCTACACTATCTCTTGACCTCCCTTGATCCCATCCTCAGCAACCCTTACCTGGGGGGAACATGCAAGTTTCTCCTTGCCTAAAAAAAAAGTCAGCCCACTCAAAAATTCCTTCCTCTTTCCCCCACTTTTACGTTTTTCTGTTTATCCTTATGAAGATTCCTTTCCTTCTTTCCCTTTCCGCCCTCACTTTGGCCGCAATCACACCTAGACCACCACCATCATCACGCCCAACCATCAAAGTAGATGCCCGTCTCCTTCTCACCAACACCAAACCTTACCAAGCAAAATCAGATCGTCTTCAGCAAACCCTAGTTCCAGGGTACACGCGCAACATCACCACTACGCTCGACACCTACAAGTACTTTAGCCGGCCATTGTCCGTTGACAATTCACCTGTTGTTCTCGTCATCTCACCCATTGAATATCGTGCACTCAAATCTGCTGGAGTATCAAGCACTGAAATTGAGGATATAGCAAGAAGCAATTACATTAGTTATACGATATTTACACTTGGATGTATTGGCAAGTACGTGGATAGGAGAACTGGTAGCCAAGTGGCATATTTGGAAGCAAAGTCCATCACTTGGGACACTATTCGCAAGGATGTTGAACAATTGTACAAGAAAAAGGGTGGTAAGGGCAAGTTCAAGGCACTTCCTTACTATCCTCACATTGTGATTGGTGAGACGCATCCTGGTGCAGTTGCAGATGACATCCATGTTGGAAAAGGCATTTGTGTGGCTAAAACCAAGAATGATGACCCTAGAAACCTTGTTATGCGCTAACTCATTAAAGGTCAGATTATATAGAACCATGACAATAAGTGAGGTTGACACTGGGGACAAAGCAAGTGGACAGTCACACTTTCAGAGACTGTCCTTCCCCTCCCAACTCTTCAATCAATGACTTTTTAGCTGATCCTCTCTTGAGTGGCTGAGGCTGACTTGCATCTGGTTTCCATCCAATCATGTAAAGTATCTGAAAGGTTGCAGGAACACTACCATCTTCATGTCCATGCAAAGCTACACATAACTCACAGTCAACAAGAGTGTCTTACCCTTGTAAATGGATGATGCCGCCAACAGTGTCTCTCGTTTCAGCATCGGTCGTCTGTCGTACACTGCATTACTTTCTCCCATATCCCTTAAATCATTCATCAATTCAAACATGGATGGGTAATTAATGACAATTTCATCCAAATCAATGGTCGTTAGTACAAATCCAGCTTGTGCCAATAATCCACCAAGGTCCTTTACATCAGCCATGGGGGAGACACGGGTTGATAGTCCACCTTCTCTCTCTAATTCAGCCAAATGCAATGATGTTCTTTTTCTCATCAGACTACAAATATAATAGGGGGGATTACCTTAATTCAAAAAGGGATTCACCTCCAATCATGGCAGCCATAAACAGTCCATCTGGCTTCAACATATTGTTGGCTGATTTCAAAGCACCAAGTAAATCGTTGATCCAATGCAATGACATGCTACTCACAATAGCATCAACTGAGCCTTGCGGAAAAGGTTGACCTGTTTCCATATTAGCAACAAGTCGATCCACAGGCACTGTAAAGGTCGCAGTATCCTCATCTCTAAAGAGAGCGTGCTCTGCTGCATCCACCATCACCACTCGTTCACACGTGTCTGGATCCACATGTCGTGCAATGTACCCACTACCTGAACCTAAATCCACTAGTTTAGGAAAGAATCGCTTGACATCCTAGTGCATTCAGTGCGCATATAGTGGCATCAACTCACCAAAAGACGATCACAAACGCGTGCAGCCACTTCATCCTTTAGATAATCCACCTGTTTACTCGATTCCTTGTTAAATGCTGCCCTATTCTGCTGTATAATCTTGACTTTTTGATCAAAAATGTGCAATGGGGATCGTGTGGTAGCCAATCGTTTACAAATTTTAATCATGTTGAAAAGATTATTTCACAATCGAACGCATACTTGTGGCCAATTGACTGTTAGGAATGTAGGGGAACGCGTTAAATTGTGTGGATGGGTTCAGAAACCACGTGTATTTAATGAGAATCTCATGTTTGTGCCGTTGAGAGATGGGTTTGGTACGACTCAATTGGTTCATTCTGTTAAAAGTGACATGGAACCCCTGACAAAGGAGCAGATAAGTCGAACCATTCGTGGGTTGTCACCAGAATCAGTGGTGTGCATTCAAGGGGTTGTGAAGGCGCGCGATGCAACCACCATCAATCCAGTACGTTTTGTTTACACTTTTACAAACGCTGATGGTTGTTTAGAATATGACTACCGGTGAAGTAGAAATTCAAGTGACGGACATCAATGTGTTGAATGAAGCACGTGGACTTGCCTTTTATCCAACTGGTCAACTTCCACATGAAGAAGTACGCCTCAAGAATCGCTACATTGACTTGCGTCGTCCTCAACTCCAACACAACATACGACTCCGTTCTCAAATCATGCTGAACATACGCAATTATCTTGCATCCCTTGGGTTCATTGAAGTTGAGACGCCCATCCTATTCAAATCAACGGCAGAAGGTGCTCGTGAATTCCTTGTTCCAACTCGTCAACATGGCAAGTTTTACGCACTTCCTCAGAGTCCACAGCAGCACAAACAGATTTTGATGGCAAGTGCAGTTGACAAGTACTTTCAAATCGCAAAATGTTTTCGTGATGAAGATTTACGTGCAGACAGACAGCCTGAATTCACACAAATGGATCTAGAAATGTCCTTTGTGACCATGGACCAAGTTCAGAGTGTGATTGAAGGTATGGTGAGGGAGATGTTCAAGGTGAGTGGAAAGGAGTTGAAGGAAGGTGTATTTCCAAGGATGAGTCATCATGAAGCCTTGAATGCGTATGGGAGCGACAAACCTGACACGCGATTCAACCTTCGTATCCAGCAACTCAATTTGTTGAACAGTGACCGCGTGTTGGATGTGATCATTTTAAAGGGTAAAGTATCACGCAGCCAAGTCCTCAAGATTGTAAGCCAGTATCAAGGGGTCTATGTATACAAAATCACAGATAGAATTCCCAGCAAGATAACAGACCATGTTCATGAAAAGGATTTGCATCGCTTGGATGACCAATTGGAACAAGGTGATGTGTTGTTGGTACACGAACGACCTCCCATCACCTCAGAAGCCTCCACTACAATGGGCAACGTGCGCCTTCAAGTGGCCAAATGGATGCAATCCATCAACCTCCTACCTTCCTTCAAGGATGTCTACAATTTTGTCTGGATTGATGGGTTTCCACTCTTTACCTTGGATGCAGTAGAACACATGTCCAAGGAAGAACGTGCAGCCAAAGCAGGTCATGCAGCCTTTACTTCCACTCACCATCCCTTCACTGCACCTTTGGATCAAGACAAAGACTTGCTCTACACACATCCAGAACGCGTACGTGCTCAGCATTACGATTTAGTGTTGAATGGAGTGGAAATTGGTGGTGGATCCATTCGTATTCACAATGCTGATATGCAAAAGTACGTGCTACAAAATGTCTTGCAGCTTGAACAAAACGAACTGGATCAATTCAGTCATTTGATCAAAGCATTGGACTCTGGATGTCCTCCTCATGGTGGCATTGCACTAGGAATGGATCGATTCCTCACACTTTTATGTGAAGCAGATTCCATACGCGATGTGATTGCCTTTCCAAAAGCATCAAATGGCATAGATCTCATGGTCACCAGCCCCAACCAAGTCAACATGGATCGTTTAAACGATTATGGCATCACCATTAAACATTAGATTTATACGATGGATTCCAAATCACGCGCATACTTGAGCATATGTCTCACAACTTCCTCATTTGGAATAGTCTTGTTAGCATCCTGACTGGTCTGCACATTCTGAAACACCACCATTTTGTCACTTGGCTGCACCTCCCAACCCCTTTGATTAGCATACTTGCTCACATGAGCAGGAGATTCCAATGACAAAATGGTCACAGCATCCTGCAAACTCAATTTGGAATAAGCCTTTTCAGCACAAACTGCAATTTCACCACGAATGGTATCTTCAAGCATATCCAAAAAATACAAATATTCTGGAATGGGAACTTCACCTCTGCTTGCCAATACGCGATTGTAGCTGCCTTCCATCAAACGTTGTTCCAATTCAATGGGGTAATGGACAAACTTGTTTTCAGATTGAATGTCAGCTGGAATGGTTTCCAATGCTGTGTGGAACTCTGAAAGACGATTTTGAGCAAGGAGAGAGACGAGGTTGAGGCCCATCAATGGATATTGTTTGGATGAAGGTGGTAAAAGGGTGCTAGAGGAAGGTTAGGGGGTGAAGGGAGATAAATGTACGCGTAATCTGAGTAATAGACTGCTAGTTGAGCGAAATAGCGTTCAAAAGCAGCAGTGTTTTTGGAACGGACTGCCCAGAATGCACCAATTTCAAGGGTGTTGCGCGCAAGGAGTAGATTGTCCTTGGAAGGTTGTTGATTCTGTTGAGCCACAATGAATTGGAGATCCAATAAAGCAATCTAATCGTGTAAAAGGAGTGGAGGAAAGGGTGTACCTTTAGGCGATTGAGTAAAGATTCACATTTGGACAGGTTGCAGTTGGGTGAATCAAACTCGCTGACGAGTTGCTTGTAAAGTGACTGAGCTGATGGCATTTTTTGGGTAAAAAGAGATGTGCGATTTCGTCATCACACAATTCTTTTCCAATTTAAATCAAATTGACAATGCCCGCTTTATTGACCAGTGCAGGCAAGTCCCCCCCCCAACATGATCCATCTCATTCCTCCTAGTTGGATTAATTTCCTTACTGGATGAAGAACAAGATCAACTCAAAATCTATGCTCTTGAACGATTGAATGAAAACGTTCATCTTTACTGGTCAGAGATTGCTGATGCCTTGCCTAAAATGTACGCGTTTACTCCATTCACATGACATTCTCTAGTGAAGTCCTCTACGAAGACGACTCGTTTGCTTCTCGTCAATTAGCAGCCTTGCTCGCTTCTCAAGTCTATTACTACTTGGGTGAATACAACGAGTCCCTCTCTTTTGCATTGGGTGCACAGAACCTATTCAACCTAAATGCCAAGTCTGAATATGTGGAAACTATTGTTGCATGTGCCATTGATGCCTATACGGCCAAAAGACAAGCCGGTGCAACTGTTATTGATCCTCGCCTGGTTACCATTGTGGATAGCATGTTTAAGCGTTGTTTTGATGACAAGGAATACCGTCAAGCAGTTGGAATCGCATTGGAAACAAGACATTTAGATTACTTGCAAACTACGTTGGAAAAGAGTGGTGGTGATGCAGAGTTGGTGCAGTATGTGATGGATGTCTCCATGAATTTGGTACATAGTCGTGAATTCCGTGACAAAGTATTGCGTACGCTTGTGAACCAGTTTCAAGAATTGGAAGAACCAGATTATTTCTCCATGAATGCATGCTTTATGAATTTGGATGATGCCAAGTCATGTGCCACCATGCTAATTGGATTGGTTGAAGATCAAGTCAAGGATGAACAAGTGCAAACAAGGAGGCTTTTGACTGCCTTTCAACTTGGTTTTGATTTGGAGCAATCTGCAACTCAACAATTCCGCAAACGTTTGGTATCTGTTTTGAACAAGGATGATCAAGGTGCACTTGGTGAGAATAGACAGAAATTGTTGGATATTCTGCAAGGGACAATTACTATTCAATTGGTGGTGGAATTCCTTTTCCGTAATAACCGTACTGACACCTTGATCCTCAAGAACACGCGTACTGCCTTGGATGCACGTAGTTCTGCTCTTCACACTGGTCTTACATTTTCCAATGCCATCATGCACTGTGGTACCACTAACGATCAGTTTTTGCGTGACAATTTGGACTGGTTGGCTCGTGCTAATAACTGGGCAAAATTCTCTGCTACTTCTGCTTTGGGAATCATCCACAAGGGTCATGTCTCTCAAAGTCGTGTGGTATTGGAACCTTATTTGCCAAAGGAAGGTGTGGCATCAGAAAGTGTTTATACTGAAGGTGGATCCTTGTTTGCATTGGGCTTGATTCATGCCAATCATGGCACTGAAGTTTTGGACACACTCTCCATGTACGTACGAGATGCTCAAGATGAAGTTGTGAAGCATGGTGCTTGCCTTGGCATTGGTGTTGCAGGCATGGCCACCAACAACATGGACATTTTTGAAGATTTGAAGAATGTACTCTACAATGACAATGCAGTCACTGGTGAGGCTGCTGGTATCAGTATGGGCCTCGTCTTGTTGGGCAATGGCAATCAAGAAGCCCTCCAAGAAATGATTCAATATGCTCATGAAACTCAGCATGAAAAGATCATTCGTGGCATTGCTTTGGGTGCCGCTTACATCAATTATGGAAGGGAAGAGGCTGCAGATGCCTTTATTGAGCAACTCAAAATGGACAAGGATCCCATCCTTCGTTATGGTGCAGCTTACACCATTGCCCTTGCTTACTGTGGAACTGGAAACAACAAGGCTATTGAACAACTCCTTCACATGGTTGTGAGTGATGTGAATGATGATGTACGCCGTGCTGCTGCCATTGGATTGGGATTCGTCATGTTCCGTAAACCACAACAAGCACAAAAGATCATTCAATTGTTGTCAGAGAGCTACAATCCACACGTTCGTTATGGTGCTGCCATGGCACTTGGAATTGCTTGTGCAGGAACAGGCCTCCCTGAAGCAGTAGAGTTACTTGAAGCCATGACCAAGGACCTTGTGGATTACGTGCGTCAAAGTGCTTTTATTTCCCTTGGAATGGTGCTCATTCAACACACTGACAAGACCAATCCAAAGGTCAGTGCTATTCGTGCCAAGTTTGCCACGGTCATCACAGACAAGCATGAAGCCATGCTCTCTAAATTAGGTGCTACTATGGGTCAAGGTATCATTGATGCTGGTGGTCGTAATGTTACCATCATGCTTCAATCCAGGTCAGGTCAATTGAACACTCCCGCCATTGTTGGATTAGCTGCCTTTTCTCAATTCTGGTACTGGTATCCTCTCACTCACTTTATCAGCATGTCCCTCACACCAACTGCCATCATTGGAATCAACAAGGACCTCAAAATTCCCAAATTCTCCCTCACCTCCCTCACTCCGCCTTCATGGTTCGCCTATCCTGCTGACATTACACCACCCACAGAAAAAGAAGTTGAAAAGGTAGCTGCTGCTGTCCTTTCCACCACTGCAAGAGCCAAAGCACGTGCACGCAAAGAACGTAAATCATCCATGATGCAAACTGATGAATCCATGTCTGCAAGCCTCGTCTCTTTACCTCCGCTCGTAGAAGAACAAACGGCTGAACCAGTAGAAGAGAAAAAGGAAGATGAACCAGAGGCTGATTTTAGCACTGTGGACAACCTTACTCGCGTCCTCCCCACCCAACTTGAATTCATCAAATTGGAAGATGGTTCACGTTATGTGCCAATCAGAAAACAGTTGCAATTGGGCATTTCCCTAGTGGATGATTTGACACCTCATGTGGATGAAGATTTGTTGGAAATTTCACTTCCTACAACTGCACCTGTTGTTGAAGTTGAAGAGACTGTTGCACCACCCGAACCATTTGAATATCCTTTTGATCAGCAATAAAAATAAGAATTTATTGTGCTAGCGTCTTTTAGGTGATGGTGAACGAGAGGAACCTGAAGAAGAACGAGAAGGTGAACGAACACGTCTCTTGACTGATGTTTGCCTTGGTGGTGACCGAGATCGACGAGTTGGCGACCTGTACCTTGGTACAGGGGATCTGTGTCTAGGGGGAGATCTAGAGTAACGACGTGCTGGAGACCTTTGTCGTGGTGGTGGTGGTGGTGTTCTGGAATAACGACGAGCAGGGGATCTGTGCCTTGGTGGAGTCCTTTGCCCAAGGGGTGACCTGTGCCTTGGAGGTGACATCTGCCTATACCGTGCTGGCTCCTCTTCACTACCGGATTCCCCCTCTTCACTCGACTCCACCGTCATCTTGCTCTTGAGTACATCTCTCAGCTCTTGTGTCACAGGCCCTAATCCAATACTCGTCCAAAAATTAATCGCAAATCTCAAATTCTGAGGCGAATCCACAGGAAACAATCCTTGCACACTTTCTTCCATCATGGGATCCTTGAGTCGTTCATTAAATTGGGTCACTCCCAACTGTTCCGCCAAATCCTGAAACAAATACTTGCAAAAGATACGAGAACTACTGGTCGTTTCTTCTTCTGTAATCGTAATGCATGAGAGTACAGTCCATGGAAGTGCATCCGTACCAAGAATAAATCCAAAAAGGGTGGCGACCAATCGGATCTTTTCACGTGTAAGTTGATGAATGTTTTCATAGTTTTTGATGAATGCTTGTGCGAACAAGTCACACCACATTTTGGAAACTTGTGCAAATCTGTCTGCCAGTAGTCCGTAGAATTTCATAAAGGTTCGTTCTTGGGAACAACAGTCAATGATCATGTCAACGACAACTGCTTCGTCACCTTGGGCTAATTTGAGTTTGAGTAATTTGTGACCTGCTTCTTCAAAGTCTAAAGAGGACATGATGGTGAGGTAAATGGTACGACGGAGGTTGACGAGATCTGTTCCTGTCTTGTCTTGAATCACCATGCCACTACTGGCTGGGGCCGGTTGCTCTTCAGATCCATCACTAGATCCTTCCTCCTCATCACCAGATTCTTCTTCCTCCGACTCTCCTAATATCTCTTGTCTAATCAAATCATACTTATTCTCCTTGTCCAGGAACTCTGTATCGAATTTGAATACATTCAATTCATCAAAGGTTTCCACTTGTTCATCCAACGCCAGATAATGCGTCACTTGATCCTCTTCATCAACAATATCCAAACCAGGTGGAATGGCAGGATTGTCCTTGAACTTGTCTTTACGCACCTGAAACAACACTTCAATCATGTACTGCACACGCTTATCAATCGACGCCTCATGCAAAATTGTACGAAACCGTTCAAATACAGAATTGAAGGCCTGTGGTGACGTTTCTTGCAAATGTTGTCCAACTTCTCTCATAATTCCCACTGCAACCTCCACAGAATCATCCGTATGCCTTTCCAATAACAATACAAAGATCTGAAGTGGTAGGACATCATGTGCAACTTGCTGGTTACATAAATGTGCAATAAATGAAGCAGTAGCAATCAACACTGCCTTGTCTGATCGTTTGTAAGCGCGTCTGAATTGCTTAACAAGACGTGAAAGTAATAATTCGCCTACATTAAAGAGTTTGGAGTTGATGGTAGCAACGAGTGCTGCAAATACAGGGGTAAATGGTAAACTTTGTGCTTGTGCTCGCATGATTGATCTGCAAAAGAGTCCACGTCCACGGATGAGATTGCATTTAAAGAGTTGGATGACGATTGATTTGATGTTTTCCGCATTGACCTTGTTGACACTGCCGTGGATCTTCTTCTTTAGGTCTTCCCAGGTAGTGCGCTGGTATTCAATGGAGGAATGGTCGTGGATTTCAGTGATGAGGTCACGGAGACGGTGGGGTGGAATGTAGACACCACCTGTACGCGTGGTTGTGGCAAGGATCTCGCGTTGTTGGAGGTAGGGCACGGGATCTGGATCCAATCGAGTGGACGACATGAAATTTTTTACTTTTTATAAGAGGTAGAATTTGGTGGCAGTCTTGTCACTCCATGGTCTTGACCAAGTCTCAGATGAATGTCTGCATGTGGAAAGGTGGACTGTAGGCTATCTGTAAGGCAATCTAATTGTTCAACGTGGTCCAAGGATTCCACCAATGAACAGTCAATTTGAAGGGATTTGATGCGATTGTACACTTCTTGTCCTTTGCACAAGGTAGTGAGATTCAGGATGGACATGCGCTTGATTTCTTTGACGATAAGGTTCAGTTCACGCAAGTTGGGCGAATGTTTCATCAGTATGGCCATGTCGACACCATACCATTCATCAAAAACTAGATCAGCACTAATGAGATGAGGACAGCTTAGCCACGATACTCCTCTTGATGCATCCGAGTGCGCGTGAACATCCACTTGAAGGCGTACGAGAGCAGCCAAGGTCACCACTTTCGCCCATGGACCTTTGAACTTTAACAATCCTTCTCTAAACACCAACTCTTTCAACCTAGGCAGCCTGCTCACAACCTGTATAAAGGCTTCCATATCCACCATAGTCATTGGCCCTGTAGGAGGTTCAATGACCCTCAAGGACTCCAATTGGTTACAAGTGCCTACAAATTTCCCAAATGCCTCGATGAACTTTGCAGACAGTCCTTCCGTCTCTTGCCATGCAAAAGCACCGTGATGAAGCAATTCCAATTCCTTTAACCTTACTAAATGAGCCTCTGCAATCATAATCATCACCACTGCAAAATCCATCGGGCGAATACAACTCAACTGCAAGCACACGAGCGACTGTTGCATCCCCAACAGACTTTGCAAGGTTCTCCATTCACCAAAGTCAAATAGGCAAGCAATATCAAGTGCTTGTAACCTTTTCCTTGTCAGCACATGAATGAAAAGACCTTCTAAAACAGGATCGGGTCTTCGCTTCGAGCTCACTTTGTGAACCTTTTCGTATTCCTCCAAAGTGATGTGAGCCACTCTGGGTAGCAATTCAAGTACACGAGTGACCATAGTGTCGTAGAAAAAGGCTCGTTCAATTCTCCGTGTACCCTTGTAGATACTAACAGCAAGACTAGTCACATTGGGACAGTGCATGAGCAAATTGTGCACCTTGTTGATAGTCTGTTGAAACTCTTGGTGTGTTACGTGACTGGGAAGAAACGTATGGATCTTGATGGACTTGATTTTGGCTGTGATGGTCCATGGGGTGGTTGGTGAGAGGGAATGGTCAAGGAGGAATTGGAATCGGTCTGTTGAAATATCTTGAAAGGATATGTCCACGTGACGCCAGTACATTTCAAGGCAGATTTCATTCCATTGATGATTGATTAGACGGCAGATGGTGAGATGATGGCTGGGGAGATGGTGGAGGATTTCGGGAATGAGGTCAAGTGGACATTTTGGCATTTTTGGAAAAACCTTATTTTATTGGGGGGAGGTTCAATAGATGATGTTGTAGTGGATATGACATTCTTCCATGATGAGGTCAAGGACACTGAGATTGGCACCATAATAAGCATAGCAATTAAAGGCACCATGGAGGTGAAATTGAGCATTGGGAAAGGATTGACGGACAGTTTGCATGGCTGGTCTGAATTCCTGGACTTCATTGCGAGTATCCGCAACTGTTTGATCCATTTTAATGTGCCTGAGGAGAGGACGTGATTTTTGACTGATGCCAAGAAGTAGTTTTTTACGGTAAGAAGCGTCTGGGTTGGTGATGGCAAATGTAAAGTAGCGGAGGTTAGGAGATCCATCAAGGAAAGCATTAATGTTGCTCACTGTCCAGTTATTGTGAGGGAGGTCGAGGTGAGTGAGTGCAGGCAGGCTCATTTCCAATAATGCTTTGGCTGTACCAATGCCATAATCGTAGTAAATATCGAGGCGTTCCAATGTGTTGAGTGTTGCTGGTGTTTTGGCATGAGTTTTTCCAAGGTTAAAAAGTCGCTCTCGGGTAACCAGAGACTTGAGGTTGGGAAAGGCAGATAATGCTCGTATGAAGGTGTAAAAATTGATTGTGCTGTTTGGTGGTCCGACTTCATAGGCATGTAGCCTAAGGTGTTCAAGGCTAGTACCAATGGTTGCATAATGCTTCAATGCACTCAAGAGGATTTTTGGGTTGAATTGTGTTGGGTTTTGGTCATCACCATCGCCGTCAACGTACTTTGCACCAGGATAACTCAATTCTAACCGCTTGAGATTTTTGGTATTGGTGGAAGAAAGAATCCATAAAATGACTGCAAAATCATCCATGCGCACACAGGCCAAATGGAGGACTTGGATGGAGGGATGTGCTTCAAGAAATAGCTTCAATGGACTCCAATCTGCAATGGTGACAATCCAACTTAGATCCAAACACTGTAGGTTGTGTGTATGCAGTGTTTTGGTGAGTAATGTGGTAAAGAGGCTGTCGGTGGCAGGAGTATCCCTTGGCAAACAACCAGATTCCTTTTCACCAAGGCGGAAATGCGTCAAATTGGGTAAAAGGTCCAACAAGCGTGTTACAGCATATTCGTACAAGTCTGATCGTGATGCATTGTACCAACCAACGTCCACATCCAATCGCAATGAAGGCAGATGGGATAAATGTTTGAGTATGTTGTACACTAGAGTAAAAGGCTTGTCCTTCTCTTTACTGTTTGCATTCCATCCAGCTTGTAATTTGATGGTGAGGTGCTTGATTCGTGGTCCAATTCTGCATGGATAAGCACTGGAAGGTGCAATAATGTGCTTGATTGTATTTTCCATGAATTCAGTGTCCATTTCGTGCCAATCAATTTCCAATTTGTTCCAAAACTCATCTAGAATGATTTGATTCCATTCTTGGGAGACCAGGCGCAGTGGCAGGAGGTGTGAGTGGCTAATACGACGCAGGATGTTACTAATCAATTCTGATGGAAACACAAAGTCCTGATTTACTGCTGCTGAAACAACCACGGGATCAACTAAAGGTCGTCGATGCGCGTCTGGGTTCAAGGGCTTCACTGCGTGCTTTGATGACATTTATCCTCTGTCAAAAAGTTTCTGATCCAGAATGAGCAGTGTATGCGCCACCATCCCCCACCTGATTGACCAGTTGATTAGTTTGTACCAGTCAACCCTAAACCATATCTGCAGAGTTTAACAGGAAAGCCAGTGATTGTACGCCTCAAGTGGGGTTCAGAGTACAAGGGTTATTTGGTGTCAACAGACTCGTACTTTAATCTGCAGGTATGCCTCTTTAGATTACTTGGAGTGTTGATGATGACGTGTAGCTTGCTAATACGGAAGAGTACATGAATGGAGAGTCTCAAGGTCAATTGGGTGAAGTTTTGATACGGTAAACACGCGTTTATCCTTACAATTGACGCGTGGTAGGTGCAATAACGTCATGTATGTCCGTGGAGTAGATGAGCCGATGGAAGAGTGACGTGTGGATAAAGCTGTAATTGCCTACATGTTGATTGTCAGAGTCGCTAAATGCACTACATTGGGCCACTATATATGTCACTATTCGCACCCTCTATGACCCCCCCTTTACCTACAATACGCTCACTGGCCTTTGTGGATGGGTGCTGAGTCATGCTTCTCACCATAAAAACTTGTCTTTCCCCAACTTTTTTTAATTGACACGCATACATGACAGCATCTTTTCTTCAAGATTACATCAAGAGCTACACGCTCTCTTCTTCTAGTCCTGCTCTACCAACTGCATTGGAGCACGAGGCTCGTTACCGTGAGCTCTTTGCACAACATCCAAACGATCCTCAATTGAACAATCCTTATTTATCCCTTTTGAACGTTTACAATGACGTGGCCATGTGGAAAGTAAGAAAGATTGTTAGCGTGGATCAAGACCCCACCATTGTCATGCCAGTGGAAAAGGAACACTTGCTTCAACCAGGTGAGGATGCCATTGTCAACAACATTGATACCTTCAAGCGTCGTTGGGGTGCATTCACTGAAGGTAAACTACACACTCCATCACTCTAAATCTCTGTAGGAAGTCTTGCCAACCTCAACTGGGACAATGTGTTTGCAGCTGGTGGTTCAGTGGCTGCCTGTTTACTTCCCATTCCAAAAGAACACAATGCAAACTTGCGCAGTATCCGCAAATGGTACCATGAAGTCGCCTATGCTTCCTCTGACGTTGACTTGTTCATTTATGGGTTGGATGAAGAACAAGGCAAGAGAAAAATGGAGGAAATCTACAACCAAGTCTCTGATAGCATTCCTTGGGAAACGCTTTGCATCCGTAGCAAGAATGCCATCACTTTAGTCTCGCAGTACCCTTATCGTCACATTCAAATCATTCTTCGTTTGTACAAATCACCTGCTGAGATTTTGATGGGATTTGATGTGGACTGTTGTTCAGTTGGATTTGATGGACAGCACGTTTGGGCACTTCCTCGTACTCACGAGTCCTTTGTGAGCAGATGCAACAAGGTGGATTTGACTCGTCGCTCTCCTTCTTATGAAATGCGCCTTGCAAAGTATGCTTCTCGTGGTTTTCAGATCCAAGTTCCTGGATTGGACCGTGATCGCATTGATCCTATGATCTTTGAACGTACTTTTGAAAAGTTGCATGGTTTGGCACGTTTATTGGTATTGGAAAGTCTTGCTTATCCTGATGAACGTTACACGTACATGGAGAAACAGCGTGAAGCCAAAATGAGACCAAATCATCCCAAGAAAGGTGCTTATCGTAGACATGCAAAGAATCGTGGGGATTTGAAGGCTGAGTCTGGCATGGAGAATAGCGAGTATGAAACAGTGCACATTCCATATGGAACAAAGTGGCATGCTCACAAGATTGTCAAGCTGTTGTTTACCAAAGACATGGTTCTCAATTCCCCTTGGTATCCTGGAAATCAAGGTAAATCGCTAAAGTACCATCGTCACCCGGCATTCTTTGGAAACATGACACAAGTCTTGAGTGATTGCTGTGGAAACTGTCCTAATGTATCCGAGTTGACTGGTGAAGATGCACCAGAGGAGAATGAAATGGATTTGTATGTCACCGGTCAGGTAGAGTTTCTTGTTCAAAATCCAGGTCAACAACGTGTTGGCTCCTTCAACCCCCTTGAAGCCGATGGTTATGCTCAAGGTGCTTACGTTACCAATTCTGAATTATTTGAAGCTATTGCCAAGATGGATGTTGGGACAGTTGAATCCATCATCAAGTCTTCAGGTGATGTAAGCGAGTTGTTGGGTCAACGTAATCATTTTGGTCGTACACCTTTGCACCTTGCTGTCATGTGTGGTCATGTAAAAGTGGCACGAATGTTGCTTGACAACAAGGCCAAGATTGCACATAGGTTGGGTGACGGACGTGCTCCTCTTCATATTGCTGCAGATAATGGTGATGTGGAAATGGTACGCTTGCTTTTGCATGCCAATGAAGTAAACAAGAGTGCCAAGCTGGTACGTGAACAAGAAACAAAGGAGGACGCTGCTGCAAGTGATGATGATGATGATGATTCCATTGTGATTGTGGATATGAAGTCTTTGGATGAGCCAGAACAACCAGAAGAGACAGATGACGATATTTTGGATATTGACACTCCAGAATGGGATTACCAAATGACAGGAATGGAGCGTGCCATCTTCTTTGGTCACTTTGAGTGTGTCCGTGTGTTTGTGGAGTATGGTGCCAATGTACGTAGAGCCATCATCTTCAAAAAGACAGGCTATTCCAATCCACAATCTACACATTTCCCATTGGGATTGTGCATGGCATGTCCAGACCGTGAAACAGGGTTCAAGATGGCCTCCTTTTTATTGGACAATGGTGCAACGTGTGCTCAAGTGAATCAGCAATTGACGTCTATTTTTGCGACTGCAGTATCTGCCAAAAGATTGGATTTTGTCCAGTTGTTTTTGGAAAAGGATCCCAAGGCCAAACGTGTCTTGGATCTTTTGGACACTAGTCAGCGTTCCCCTATGACCATTGCATGCGATGGAGCAAGTGTCAAAATGGTTGAATTGCTGTTGGATCATGGTGCTCTTCCTTACATCAGTTTGAAGCAAGTAGAAGAATTATTGGAAAATGTCAACAAACTCAGTGAACGCATCTACCTCAACTATCGTGATCCCAAGCTTCTGCTTCCAACCATCAAGCAGCCAGTGACTTACATTCTTCAGCATTCAGTCTGTAAAAGGATGATCGAGTTGGGTGCTGATGTGAACTCGCGCTTCCCTGGCTCCTGGTCAACTCCTGAATCAACTTTGGTGGACCAAGTACGCAATCGCATCACCATCAGTGAATTCAAGTTGCAGGGGCAGGCTGTTTTGAATCAATCCCTTGAAGAGAAACTAGCAGCCACAGAGAGTGATTCATACATTCACTTTTGGTTGAAGCGCAAGTTGAATAGTGCAACAAAACCCATTTCTACTGAAGAAACTGAAGCAGTGGCCAAGAGGCGGCAAGAGGATCAAAAAGAGTTGGACCATTACAGCTCATTGCTCGCCTTTTTGGAGGAACATGGTGGCAAACCCATTAATCTGATCAATCTAGAAAAGGATGAACCAGACCAAGACAAATGGAAAGCAGCTCAGGCTTGGAATAAGCGACATGCTGAAACACCACAAGAACAAACATACACTCCAACGTTTTCCTTGATAGACAACAGGTATGGTCGTTATGCAAGTGGTTATGTTTTACCAGCATCCCAAACTCCATTGTACATGCAATTGTATCAGGCTGTTTGGAAGGGTGATTTAAAGTCCTTTGAGTCACTGACCATGCGTGCAGAACAACCTTTGTTTGTGGCGGTCGTAGACGATATGGGTCTTTCTTTGCTGGATATAGCTTGTTTAAATGGTCATGCTGCACTGGTGAAGCGCATTATGGAAGTGGTGGATGATCAGTACAAACCCGATACCACTGAAGGCACTGCACCTTCTTCTGGACGTGTTTCCAACTTTTCTCTTATGAAAAGCAAGTATTCTCCTTTCTTTTAATCTCATTCATGTAGCGGTGGAGCATGATGAACACAATTGCAGTGATTATTCCTACGATTCCTACGATTCTGAAGAGGAACCAGAACGAATGACATCCCACCTCAATCTGGACAAAACTAGTACTGTTGTGTGTAAAGTTCATCCCTTTACCCTCCTTCAAAAGCGCAGCTCTTATCAACGACAAGAAATCCTGCCAAAATCCTGGTGGAAAGATCCTCAACGTGCCAATGAACGTATTGAACTGCGTGCACCTGACCTTGTTGCCATCAATGGACACGCACAAGTCTTTTCAGCATTGTTCAAGGTTGTTCAAACTATGCGCAACAACGTCCTTGAGGAAAAGGAACCCTTTGATGTCATTTACAACATTGTGTCTGGATGGCCGTCTGCCTACAACCGTACGCCCACTGCTCCAATCACATGGGCCATTGCCATGGATAATCCAGAGCTCGTAGATTACTTTATCAAACATGCAGCAGGTGCCATCAACTTTACAAATCTTGAAAAGGAGGAAAAGGAAGAAGATACTTTGAAACGTCTCAAGGATTCCCAAGTTTACCTTGGTCTCGACATTGATGGTAAGAAGAAGGTCAAGTGGATCAAGGAACATGACATCAATGATTCAAAGGGTCAGACGCTGTCACTTCACCTTGCTGTCCAGTACGCTAGTCACAAAGTATTTACTTATTTGATGAGTGATGGGCCCTTGAAAGCACTTGGCAAGTTTATCAAAAGGCATCCTCGCGACAGACGTACCTTGGCCTTGGTTAACAATGTAGAGGGTATTGAAGCAGTGGTCAAGCGTTCCTTCCAATCACCTGTATCATCCGATGTCACCTTGTTCCACATGGCTGTCTGTCGAAAACAGCCTGATATGATTCCATTTGTCTACAATCATTACAAGGCCATTGGCCAAGAACACGTTGCATTGGACCTGATCAATACTATCCAGAAAAAGAGTACTTGGAGGCCTGTGCTTTTGTACGCGCTTTCTCAAGGTAATTTTGAGTGTTTTGAACAGTTGATTCAAATTGGTGCCGATCCCCTCATCAAGGACAGGGAGGGTAAGCATGCTCTCTTTTACCTAGAGAACCTCAAGGACACTGATGCGCAAGAGTTCTTTGCCAAGTACATTGACCTCTACAAGGATCTACTCAACATGGAGAGTTATGATGCTTTGAAATCCACTGCCTTTGCATCCATCGTCAACAGTCACCGCCTCACCCACTTTACTCATTTCATGGCTTTGAATGATCTTGACCTCCATCAGTATGATGCTCGTCATGACCTCCCACTCCACAAGGCTATCCTCAAAAACTCTGTAGAAATGACTCTTCAACTTGCTCAACGTGGCCACCTCACTTGTGAAAATGGTCTTGGTATGACTCCGCTTGAACTTGCACGCGTCATTTGGCTCTCTGCATTCTCACAATCCAAATATGCGTCCTCTGAACTCCAAATCAAAAAGGTAGTGGCCCCATCCAAGCCTCCATCCTTCCAACAAGACATGACTGATCGCCTCAAGGTTCTAACCATTCTCACCTCACTCCCCGCCCAAGAACACCGTATCCTTGCACCTTCCAACAAAATCTACTGGATGGCCAAGGATATTGCCAAAACCATTGCTCGCAAACGCGTCAAAACTGACCTCAAATACTCTGAAAACCTCCCAAATCACATTCTTCCCGCCTGATTAAATACAAAAAAGTAGGTTAGTAAACGAACTTTACCCTTTAATCCAATTAAGCAGCGTTAATCTTCTTTTCAGCTTCCAATCTGGCATAGAATTCCTTTCTCTTTTGAATGTGTGGAACTTCATATGACCACCAGTATGCGTAACCTGCAACCGTTCCAAGGGTCAATCCGACAAAGATGTCACGGAAAACACGGCGTTTGAGAGATCCAACAATTGGGGTGAATGCCATTTTGAGTCTGGATGATGAGAAAAGTACTGTTGTCTGAAGACAGTGGTTTATGGTCACAAGAAGTATGAGGGGGGCTAGGCTGCAATGGCCATGCCTGTTAATTGATGAGTTGCGAATGATTCAGCAGCATCCTGTACTGCATGTTGTTCTGCACCACCTTCTGCAAAGTGTTCCAGTGCTTTCAGTCCACCTTCTTGGGCAAGTTCTTTTACCTGGCTCTTGGCTTCCTTTTTCAGTCCATCACCGGCTTGCTTGAAACCCTTTTTAAGCCAGTGTTGATTCTGTTTGCCCAATTTGTTGGTGGTGAGTTTACCTGCCTTTTTGCTTGCAAGTTTACCTGCATTCTTGCTAGCCAACTTACTACCTTGTTTGCTAGCCAATTTACCACCTTGTTTGCTCATTCCTTTGGAGCCAAATTTGAATGCGCTCCTCAGCCCAGTCATACCAGCTTTTGTACCAACTTTGGTTCCTGCTTTAGTACCTGCAGAAGCACCAGCACTTCCAAATGAAGCTCCAACACCAGCAGTAGCTGCACCGGTGACCGCACCAGCAGCAGTAGCAATCGATGCTTCCAATGCAAACGTGGCACCCTTCTTGGCAGCATCTTCCAAACTAGTAGGTACCAAATTACCCTTCAACACTCCACCCAGAATGGTCGTAGTTGCAGCTGTCACAAATCCACCAACAGCACCTGCAATAGCCCCACCAACGGCTGGATTTACCGTCAATGTCGACACCACAGCAGAAATCAAACTGCTCACCACCAATCCAACTGCAATTCCAACAATATCAGCCATATGATCCACTACAAACCTTCCAATGTGCTTGCCAACAACCACCATGCCACCAATAATCTTGTTACCAAAAGCAACAATCCGTTCACCCAAGATGGGTTCCAATGCTCTGGATACTGTGAACTGCACTTTTCTTAATGTCTTTCCTATCAACTTTAAGGGTTTCTTGATCAGTGTCTTTTTGAGTGTGCCATGAATGGCCTTTTCCACCTTGGATACAGTGCTGAAACCCTTATTGATGCCCTTATGAACGACCTTGACCTTTGAAATCACCTTTTTAAAGGATTTCTTGAAAGCTTGACCGAAGCGACGCCTTCTTGAGCCTCGTCTGGATGATCTGCTGACTGGGTGAGGTGCATATGGCACAGGTAGATTGATAAGGGATTGGGGATAGTTGACGTGTTGCATGGAATGGGGATGATGGACGTGTTGCATGGAGTAATCATGGCGTCTTCTTCTTGATTCAACAAATAAGGTATTTGAGAATAATACAGCGAAAAAAATGAGGATAATGGTGGAGCGCATGGTGCAAATGGACGGCTCAGCCGTGAAGGATGGAGAAGCGCGTAACGATGTCTGTGGGAAACAGATGACATTTTGGACCAAATTGCATGAAATCATCAAAGGTGCTGCGATTTATGCTGATCAAGGTGCGATTGAGAGTATCAAGTGGTCGTGTCCTGGTGGTATTGCCTCTTTGTTTGAGCATGGCGCATGGAATCTCAAATTAGTGCCAAGTGTGCCAAGTGATGGAATTCGGTATCCATGCGCCTTGATGAACGTTTATCCAAGGTAGATTGCACGATCCAAATGATGTAATCTTTTTACTCACAGGAACCATTCAATCCACCATGCAGCATTTGGAATCAGTGGTGAAATCCGGCAGTTTCAAGTCTTGTCGCGTTTATTTTGGTCTTGCTGAACATTTACACGGCATGCAAGACGAATACGACGATGCTAGTCCATTTGAACAAGTTCAAGTACAGTTGATGCAGTGGATGAGTGATGAAAGTGATGTACAAGTTGATCATGCACCATGTTTACTTTGGTCCACCATGTTACCCGATTTGTCCATTGCTACCGGCACAACCGACGTGTTTCCCATTTTGGATGGAGTTTTTAGTGATCAGCAAGATGGATTGGATCGATTAGCCAGGATAGTGGTGAGCAAATTGGCTGACATGCATGGCAAAGGTGATTATTATGCAATTGGTGCTACTTCAGTTCATGTTGCCAAATTGGCTCAAAAGTACGCAAGCGGTGCTCACACTGATCGCGATGCAGTGAGTGTACTGCTTATTGATCGCACGATGGATTTGGTGGCACCATTGGCCCACAATGATCATTTATTGGATCAAATGTACCACTTGTTACCGCGTACATCACCTCAATCCGTGGATAAGAGTATACAGGCACCATTTTTAGAGTCTGAGGAGACCCTTCAAAAGATGGATGAAGCCGTGGCCAATTGTACACTTTCCCATGCCATGAATGAAGAAACCGTCAACATATTGGATGGTTTTGTATCCACCAACCAAAAAGACGCTACTGCAACACTGAGAAAGGCCCTTGTTGACATTGTGACCTCTGAAATGCCCTCTGCAAAGATTCCAAGATCCATGGGACGCGTTACTCCAGCCCTTCTTACCAAGATCGTCTCTTCATTCAAGGATGATGAAATGATGTTGCTCAAACATGTACACTTAGTGGAATGTGCCTCTGCAGTTATTCAAACACTTTCTGAATTGACAAAGCACCCATGGGATGAACTCGATGCTCATGAAAAGAGTCTTGGATTGTGTATTGCAGCCAATGATGGACACCAGTTGATGGAAGCATTGATGGATATTGTTTCAAAGGTGCCTTCGGATTCTGTGTTGAATCGATCTATCAAAAAGAGTATCACGTTGAAACAAGCCATGGAACTGGCCATTTATGCATATTCATTGACGGGTACACTGTTGGAACTGGATCAAGATGCAGAAATGTTGCTCATGGACCGATGGCTCAAAAAGGCCATTGCTGCTAAAGGAGTTGGTTTGAGTGCAGAATTATTGCCCGATTCCTTAGCTGAAGGTGCAAGTGAAGAGATGAAAAGACTTGAGCATAAGCAGTGGACATTGATGTTGGAAGATTGGATGAGCAAGTGCCTCAAGCGACTGAACCACGTGGCACAGTCACGTCAATCCCTCACTGATTTCACTCATTTGCTCCATATTACAGGCTCAGTGGTCTACATTCCATTTATTCAACAAGTGTGTCAACAAGTGTTTGCAGTTGGTGCTGCGGACAAAACACCTCATCATCAAGATTGGCAGCACATTCCAAGTGATTCTGGTGCACTGGATAGCATCGTTTCTGGTTTCAGTAGGCTGTTGAGGACTGCTCACCCCCATCCCGCAAGGCACAGGCGTATGTTGATTGTATTTGTGGGTGGAGTCACCTTTCATGAACTAAGCATCATTCGATCCATCACACAGGATCTTTCCACAAGTGTAGAGGTACTTGCTACGGACATTGCAACCCCAGAATCTTTGTTTGAGCAAGTGTTGAGTGCTTGAAAAAAAAACTTTCTCCTTTTTGCACAATTTGTTGATTGCTCTCCCTCCTCCTCCTCCTCCTCCTTTTTCCCATTAGACATCTGACAGCCATCTCTGCGAGATGAATACATCCACCATCAAGACTCTTGTCCTCATCATCAGCGCCAGTCTTTTAGACGCACAAAACTTTGGTGGTTTCAATCCAAACCAATCACCATTCAATCCTCCCCAGCAAGCCTTCCAGCCACCTTATGGTAACCCAGTGGTCAACTCACCCTTCCCACCCTACTACGACTACTGTCAAGCTGGAAAGATGGAAGCTCATACCTACCAGCCCATCCCAGGTGCACAACTCGTTCACGTCCAAGTTGCCACTCGTCATGGTGATCGTACTGCTACTTCTGCCATTCTTCCAGCTGATCAAGCAAACTGGGACTGCACTGGATCTCAAGAAGTTGTTAGTATCCACACTGGTTCCAGAAACGGCCTTAAATCTGTGCGTGTCAAGTATGATCTCCCCAAAGATCACGTCTTTCGTGATAGTTTGTGGAAAGGTTCCTGTCTTGAAGGTCAATTGACTCCCAAAGGAGTGAAACAGCACGTTAAATTAGGTAGCGAACTCCGTCGCATTTACGTTGACAAACTCGGTTTCCTCAACAAGAACTTTCTCAAGGATCAAGTCGCAGCACGCGCAACTGATCGCCCACGCACGCGCCTTTCTGCCATTGCCTTGATGGATGGCCTCTACCCCAGTCAAACGCGTAATGGCAGAGACGATTTGATTCTCCATGTTCAACCATTGGATTGGGACAAGATGAAGAGTCATGAAGAAAAGTGTCCAAAGTTGGATACAATCAACTCTGAAATCAAAAAGTCACCCATGTTGAAGGAACATGCTCAACAAGGCAAGCAAATTCTCAATGAACTCAACGGACTTTTGCAAACCGCTGATGCCAAGAAACTTCAAGGTTCTGATTTAGTTGGATTTCAAGATGTGTTGATCACTCGTCACTGCCATGAAAAACACTTTCCATCCCCCATGATCACCAAGGATACGTTGAAACGCATTCAAGCTTACGTTGCTCGTTACAGGGAAATTGAGCATTACCTTACTCCACAGAGTCGTGAAATGAACCGACTTTCTTATGGACCTTTTATTGGAGAGATTCGTGATTATCTCCTCAAGGCTGTGCATGGACAGACTGCCAAAAAGTTTCAATTACTTTCTGGCCATGACAACACACTTTCTGGAGTGATGGCTGGACTTGGAATGGTCAAGGAAGAATTCTTTTGGCCACCTTATGCTAGTAACTTTGTTGTCGAATTGTGGCGTACGAATGCAGGTGGTCAACGTCTTTACCGTCGTCAGCAAGCATACAACGGTAACTTTGGTCAACAAGGATATACTGCTTCAAACGCTGGTGGATTTGGTCAACAAGGATACACGGGTGGATTCGGTCAGCAACAACAACAGCAAGGATACAGCGGTAGTTTTGGCCAACAGCAGCAGCAGCAAGGGTACAGTGCTTCAAATGGAGGTGGATTTGGTCAACAACAACAACAACAACAGGTCAACTACAATGGCTATGTGGTCCGCATCATTTACAATGGTCGTCCCTTCCGTTCAACCCTTTGTGATTTTGGAAATGGTTGTCCATTGACTCGCTTCCTCCAAATCTGTGACCAAGCTGTTCCTTCCAACTATCCAATGGACTGCAGCATGGATGGAAGACCTGTAAGCTATCGTATCGCAACCGCAAGAACCAAGGGAAGTAAGGAAAGCAAGCCAACACCTGGATTTTAAATAACAATCGTGTCTATTAACCCTTTACTTAGGCCTTGCACTTGTTGTACTTGCACTTGAGTCCAGTAGAGCAGACTGCATAGAGGCGACCCTTGTTACAGGTCTTTCCAGCACCCACAACAGGATGGCACACTCCCTTGCTATAACCCTTGCGAGTAGCAATGCACTTCAAGCCATTACCACAGTCATTGGCAATGGTGGTCTTGCAGGCATCACCCTTCTTCTTGACGATGGCAACACATACATGTTGAGCATTGCACTTGCCATTCTTGTTATCAGCAGTCTTGCAGAGGGAGTTCTTGGCCTTGCATCCAGCCTTGCACTTTTTAGCAGTTGGGTGACAGTAGAACCCATTGGCACATCTATCGTAGGCAGGAGAGCAGCTAGGATAGAAGCAGACACGGCTGTTCTTACACACACCACCAGCGAATTCAAGACAGTTATTAGGAGACTTTCTGCAACCAGTCTTGCACGTGCGAATCAAGCCGGTAGTATCACAGTACTTTGTAGCGTCAGCACAGTCAGTGTCCACTGTACACTCATGAGCCTTGCAGGTACCAACGGTGACACCTTGAGTCAATTCACAGACCTCTGGAGCAGCACAGTTGGCATTACCAAGACAACCAGGTTTGCAACTGTTGGGTGCAGTGCCAGGTACATCACAGTAAGAACCAGCAGGGCATGCCTTATCGGTTGGATGACACGCGAGTTCACACTTGTTAGAAGCGTTGCAAAACTTTCCATCAGAGCAGTCATTATCACTATCACATTCGTACTTGCAGCTACCAACGTGACCGAGGATAGGAATGGGCTGCTTGTTGGCGCACTTTTGGTAAGGGCCACAGTCAGTATCACTCTTGCATCCATCAAAACAGACACCAGGCAAATTACCAACCAAAGCACACCATTTACCTGCCACACACTTGCGGTTAGACCTACAGCCTTCAATACACTTCTTACCAAAAATGAGGGTATTGACGCAAATGTAACCTTCAGAGCAGTTGGTGTCAGTGGTACAAGAGACGGCTTCTGCTCCAATTTCTTGAGAGCCAATGGCTTCAATCTCAGCGTCAAGGCGAGCTTGGACTTCTTGCTCCAGTTCTGGGTCAACAAATTCGGTTGATTCTTGAGGGAGTGCTGCCACCAAGGAGAGAAGTGCGAGTGGAAGGAGATGTACAAGTCTCATAGTGTATAGGGTTTATAATTAGGCGAGAGATTATATAGAGGGAGCGAGATTAGACAAAAAGTAGTTTTGGACAAGTGGGGAAAAGAGAAAAAAATCGAAAGTTCCCTTGGAAGTGGTCGAGAGCAAGTACCCAATTAATTTCGGCTTTCATATCATTGGCTGTTGCAAGTTTCCTTGGCAGTCACAAGTCTTCATTTCGATTGCAGTTTATCCTCAGCACTATCAGCACTATCAGTTTCCAATGGGCACACAGTCCCCAATTTGTCCCTTTTCAACAGAGGCACCACCATCATTCTCACAGATATTGTAGCCCATCAAAGCACTATCCCATGCCTTGACTTCATTGTAACATTCTAACCTGTATTCTCCAAACCATCCACACAATCCATATTTGGAAACAATTTGACCATTCACAGGTTCATCCACATACTTTTTCACACAGACACCACTGTCAGAGCACTTTGCATCTGGAGTGCAGTGAATAGAGTTGGTTGTGTCGGGTCCAATGGTGCATGTCTCACCAATTTTGACCATAGTGCGACAGGATCCAGTCAATGACTTTTTATCGCGGATACAAATGAGACTAGAGGAGTTTCCACAGTCAGGGGCAGGGTAGGGCAATCCACGACATACAGTACCTGGCTGAGCATTTGGATTGATTGGAATGAGTCTATTTGGCGGAGCGGTGATTGTGAGTGTAATGAGAGTAGCGAGGAGGAAGAGTACGCGCTTCATGTTGAATGAGGAATTTTGTGTGCAAGGTGGAGGAACTGCCTCTTTTATGAAAATCCAAAACACCGAACCGAGACACGATTGGATATCACGAGGTTGACATAATCACACACTTTTTTCTCAATGATTTTATTTCTAATTGTATGCGCGTTGCTTGATGCAACTGTGATCCATCTCTCCAAACGTACAATCAATTGTCCATTGCCAAATCAACACTGGTGTGCAAACAAAGAGTTTAACGCGTTTATTGCAAAGTATTGGGAGCGTGGTGCATCGAATCTGTTGGCCAGTGAACATGTCATGCGTGAAGACTATGATGAAACGAGCGCGCTTCCTGCTGCGTTTGATGTTCAACGGTTGAATGAGTTATTGCCTCCCTATCTGTTTCAAAAGGTCAAATGTGGTCCAGGTGATATTGTGACCAAGATTGGCGACTATTACAATGTCGCATCTCTTGGAGATGGTGGCTACGGATCTGTTCATTTGGGATGGAATAGCGCGACTGGTGGGTTGGTCGCCATCAAAATGTCGTTGATTGGAAGTAACAAAGAAGATGTAAGAAGTTCAAAGGGCTCAAAGAGCAGTTCCAAGAGCAATTCAGAAAAGGAAAGGGAGGCTGCCGAGCACAAATCGTTCCTGAGAGATGTAAAGTTCCTCACTCATCTCTCCAATTTATCCATGTATGTGGTCAGGATGCATGGGTACGCCGTTGTGGGTAAAGACTATCCATTTGAAGGGATTATCGTTGAAGATTTGGCCAACATGGGAACATTGGGTGATGTATTGAGTGTACCAGCCTGTACAGGACGCCTTGTACGCTACTACCTCCTCTCAAAGTGCTTGGAAACCACTAATGTTATTTTGAATGCTGGTGTGGATATGAGTGATTGGAAATATGACAACATTCTTGTGCATGTAAACAATTGGCCATTAGCAGATGATGTGGATGTGCAGATCAAATTGGGTGATTTTGGACTTGCGAAGAATGTTGAACCTGCAAACAGGGTGGGGCAGAGTAGAATGTTGGCTCAGCAACTGTTTGCCATTGTAGCCATGGAATTTGCGGAAGAGTTCAAGGCCACACTCAAACTATCCGGGAGGGAAACATTAGAAGGCTTGCAGGACAAGTTGAATGTGCATTTGAATCCTCAACAAGCAAAAGTGATGGCAGAAGTGCGCACGTGTATGCTTGCTCGTGCAGGCATTCTCACTATCCAGGTTAGAGAAAAGCGCAGCAAACTCAGCGGAAACGAGAGGTCCCCTCCACTTAAATACAGGTTGCCTGGTAAATCAAGTTTACAATAAAACCAGTCACGCCCTTTACCACTTTTTCCCACCAATTTCCACATCTCGCCTTTGTCATGAACTCTTTAGAAAACTTTCAAACCTCCGACCCATTTGCTGATGTTGGGGATGACAAAGCAAACTCTTTTGAAATTGTCCATATTCGCATCCAACAGCGTAATGGTCGTAAAACTCTCACTACTATTCAAGGTCTCCCAAAAGACCTGGATCCAAATCGCATTCTCAAAGTTTTTAAGAAGGAATTCGCAACCAACGGTAATGTGATACTTGATGACATTTTGGGAGAAGTTATCCAATTTCAAGGGGACCAGCGAGCAAAGATACTTGACTTTTTGGTGAATAGACTGAGTATATCAAAGGATCGAATCAAGGTTCATGACCCTTAATAGGAGAAGATACCGCACATTATAAAGTAAGTGCAATAAAAAGCCAGTCACAAACTTCATCTCCAATTATGCAATCGCTTGATGACGAATGGACATTGCTGTCTCAAAAACACAAAGAATGCACTGCTCTCACTGTACAGGCCATACAGCAGCTGATTGATTCGTGTAATTCCTTTACAAATAATTCAGATTCCTTGGCTGATCTGACCAAGCAAACGCAATCCACTTTGAGTAAGGTTAATGCTGCTCAAAAGGCCAAATATTCTGCTTACAACAAGTACGGCAAGCTCATGGACAAGGTAAAATCCTCATCTCATCTCTCTTTATCCACTTAGAGGTTCAAATCAGACATTAACGTGGTATTTGACATGCATAAACAGCAAACAGCCTCTGTTGATACACCCACACAGGAAGAATGTGTCCAACAAGCCATTGAACTGCATCTGTTGTCGCAAGGACAATTTACATTGGCTGAACATTACAATCAAGAGCTTTCTGTGGCCAGTCAGGACGAGCATCTCCCTTTAATGAAGCAGAACTTTGTTGAATTGCACGCCATGGTACAGGCATTGACAGTGGAAAGGAATCTTCAACCTGCTTTGGACTGGACCATTCGAACACTCCAAACAGAGACCACAGTGACGGGCACAAGGCGTGCATCCCTCCAGGAACTCTTGTTTACATTGCACGAGTGCCGATATATCCAACTCCTCACTCTAAACCACATACCTCAAGCACTTGAATACGCTCGCACACACCTTGAACCCCTTGCAGCTCAACACCTTCACCACATTCAACAATTGTGCACTGCTGCTCTACTAGTCAACAAACCAAATCATAAACTCTACCACAAGTACGCTCACATATTTTCCAATGAAGCAAGGTGGAAGAAGGCTCAAGAAATGCTTCGTGTGGAATTTTGTACGCGTATTGGCATCTCCAGTTCCTCTCCGCTCTACACTGCAGCCTCGGTTGGTATGATGGCCCTTCCAAAGATTGCTAAATTGGCTCAAGTAACCAGTGCAAACAAGGCAGAATGGTCTCAGCGTGATGAACTTCCTGTTGAGATTCCACTGCCTGCTTCTGCTCGCTTCCATTCTGTTTTTGTGTGTCCAGTCTCCAAGGAAATTGCAACCAACTCCAACCCACCCATGCGCATGCCATGTGGTCATGTCCTTTGTCAGGACTCGTTGACTCGTCTCAGTCGTCATGGAGGCCGGTTCAAATGTCCTTATTGCCCAAGTGACTCCACACCAAGTCAAGCAACTCGCGTCTTTTTCTGAAAAATGATCATCTTTCTACTCGCACCAACCGCCACCCTCGCCCTCCACTACACCATCTTTCCTCATGGTCGATTCCTACACCTCACAGACATTCACCCTGATCCCTACTATCTTCCCCGATCCACAATCGAGTCATCCTGTCACCATCTACCACACAATTCTCATCCCCATCAACAGGTCCTCAAACCACGAAGGAAGATTGGACTTGCAGGTAAATGGGGTACACCCATGACCAAATGTGATACACCTTGGTCATTTGTGAACGTTACTCTCCAACAAATCAAGGACGAATGGGCTGATTCCATCGATTTCGTCATTTACACTGGTGATTCTGCACGCCACGACAATGACGCCAATATTCCACGTACTCAAGATGACATTTATAGATTGAATGAACAGATTGCCATCCGATTACGTGAAACTTTCCCACCTCATGTGCCTGTTATCCCGTCACTTGGCAACAATGATGTTTATCCACACAATATCCTCTATCCCGGTCCCAATCCAACGCTCCTCACTTACTTTCATCTGTGGAAAGAGTTTATCCCTGAATCCCAGATTCATTCCTTTCAGAATTACGGTTACTATTATGTCACATTATCTCCCAAATTGACTGTATTATCCATCAATTCACTGTACTTTTTCACCTCTAATGCAGCAGTGGGTGGATGCAAAGAGGGTGATCCTACGGGTCCGGGGAACATTCAGTTGGATTGGATAAATGTGCAGATGGCTGATGCTGAACGTACAGATTCAAAAGTCATTTTGATTGGGCATGTGCCTCCAGGCCGTGCATTATGGCACGAAAGGTGTTGGAAACGCTATGTGAAATTAGTGACAAGGTTCAATCATGTTGTAAGCGGTCAGTTTTATGGTCATGCAAATGTAGATCACTTTTTCATGCTAAAGAGTGATGGTAAGCACACTGAAAGCAATGTGATTGGGACATTGGGTATGGCTGATAAGGAATATGTGGAAGGATTACTCAAGGATTATGAGGATATGGCCAATGTACCACAAAAAGGATTCAATTATTCCATTGTACATGTGGTGCCATCTGTGATTCCAACATTTAATCCAGCTTATCGCATCCTGAGTCATGAGGATGGTGTGGTGAAGAACTACACACAGTATTATTGCAATTTAACGCGTTGGAATGAGCATGGAAGCATGCCAAGTTTTGAAGTAGAGTATGAAAGTGTACAGGATCTTGGATTGAAGGATTTGAGTGTAGGGGAATATGTGGATTATGCGTTAAAAGTGGTCAAGGATGAAGTGATCAAGGCGACATTTATGAAACACTTTTACGTAGGGGCACATGTACCAGCAGAAATGACGCATGATGGATTCCAACCAATTTAGGTTCCATTGCCATAACCCCATTTCAACTTGTATCCAAGTATTGTAGTGACAAAGTGCTGTGTATCAACTGTTGTGAGTGGCGATTCCCCTTGTGGGTGTATAAAGGACTGGATAGATTGCTCAGCAGCCTTCCATGCCTCCACATCACCCATGGCATGAGCAACAAGATCCACATGAGCCATTTTAGCAGCCATAATCTGCAACATGGCCATCATGAGCACATTTCCACCAAATGCACCACATCCCCAATTACCAGTATGCACAGTCACTCTTGCCAATGGATCAAGTTCCTGAGCCTCACTTCTTGCACTTGCAAATGATCCAAATGCAGTTTGTAGGATATCCATAATGCTATCTGCCTGATACTCACCAGCTCTACCCTTGGGAGCCTCCATACAAATCACATTGATCAACTGAGGTGGCCTTATAACCTTACAAAAATGATCCAAGATGACCTGAGATGGAACTGACGACATGTTGTTGCCATAGATCCCATTAGGAGCCTCCTTGTTCCTTGTCCATGTATCCATCTCACACATGCGCTCCACATTTGTAATTAAAATAGGCGTAGATTTCCCATGTAAACGTGTCCTAGGTTCAATATAGTGTGGATTGGAGGTCAGATGGACGCGTATATGGGCCAATATTGGACATTCAGTGACTTGAACTTCATCCTGAGCGAATAAATTGGTATGGTAGTATCCGAATAAGTTTGCATCAGCAAAATTAACCCACCAGTCAATTGATGATGGAGTAGGGGTGTACGTGTATGGACCTGGGAGGATTGTAGTGGTTGGTGAGTGGAGCGGAAGGGATGGTGGGAGAGCGGGAAGGTGATTTTGGGAAATGGTGAGCGTTGGGTTGGAGGAGTGGTCTCGTGGTGAGAGATGTGCATAGATTGCTTTCTTGTTATGGCTAAAGAAACGGAGTTGAGAAGTGTAGAGTTCATGTGCAGATATTTGAAAGCGATTGTTGGAATTCATGAGAAAAAAAGTTTGTGGGCAGAGTCTGGGGGTACTGGGGACTGTTTGGGGGACTTTTTCTGGGGGTGACCGTTGACAACTTGCGGCGACTGCTGTGGATTTTGTAGCAGAGATCAAGTGACGGGACTTGATTTCCCTGCCAATTGTGAGGTTCTAGTTGCCTCATACCAAGTTTCAAAGCAATCCATGAGAAAAAGTCTAAATCACCATCCAAAACCAAAGACTATAGTCCATGATTCCTAAAAGTGTAGAATTTTATTGTCACCAATCTCGCTCGGAATGGTTCCAAGGCATACTGTAGACCTCCATAAAAGTGTCTAGTGGGTTGTCCGTGCCATCAAAGCACTTCAACGTCCACATCAAGTGTCGACAAACTCCTCCAGTTCCCACTCAACTCACCTCCGCAATCCCATCCCTGCCACCCTTGACCTCATACATACCTCTAGCTGGTCCCTGGATCACACTTTACCTCTCAAAACTCTTCAAATGGAAAAAGAAATCATTGCACATTTCCACCAATTGCCACCAAATGAACGTTTATTGATTGGAATCGCAGGTATTCCAGGAAGTGGCAAAACAACCCTTGCCAACCAGCTCGCTACATCCATCAACGCGACCCTCAACCAACCAGTAGCTCTTGTCATTGGCATGGATGGCTTCCATTACCCTCGGTCCCATTTAGACACTATGCCAGACCCACAGGAAGCTCACAAGCGTAGAGGAGCCCACTGGACCTTTGATGCTCAAGGTAAACCCTCTCTCTCTCTACCCCCCCCCCCACCTAATCACCCTCCATACAGGTTTTAGTGACCTCCTCCACTCCACAGTCATCATCTCACCTCATCCAATCCACTTTCCAACCTTTGATCATGCATTAAAGGATCCTCAAATGAACGGCACCCTCCTCCCTCGTCACCGTATCCTCCTATGTGAAGGCCTCTACTGTGCCCTTGATCTACCTCCCTGGAACTCCCTGCCCTTCAACCTCATCTACATGCTTCAAGTCGACCCTCAAGTCTGTTGGGACCGCCTCATCCACCGTCACTTATCCAGTGGAATCTGTGCCTCACAAAAAGATGCTCATGACCGTATCCAATCCAATGATGAACCTAATGCACAATTTATCCTTTCCACAATCATCCCATCTACAATCATAGTAAACTTCTCTTTTTGATAAATGCACTCAATCCACCCAATTTGGCCCATCGTTCCTTGATAGCTTCAGCTGTCGTTTGTGCTTTTGCAGTTTGTCCAGCAGTTGGCCTCCTTCCTCCTCCACCATTCCCAACAGGTACTTTACATGCATGATCCTGTGGTAATCTGTGCTTTAAACAGAAATCAACTGCACAATTCTTGCATGTCACTTTTTGTACGGCTGTTAGGAGTGTCTTGCATGACGGTACTTTGCATTCAGGTCGTTTTGTACCAGTGTTGGAAGTATCTTTACACCCACGTTGAATATGGAGTTCGACAGTACGGTTTGGATCTTGGTCTGGGCGGGTAGGTACTGGTTGTGTGCATACTGGGCATATGGGAATACGAACATCGCGGGGACCTGAACAAGTGGGGCCATGATGGATGGAATCTTTGTGTTCTTGGCAGTAAATATGATTGCAGAATGTGCATGTGTAGGGTAGGAAATCAAGTTGATTGCAGTCTTTGTGTGCGCAGTTCTTTCCAATATGATAGAATTCCATTGTGGGGCTTGATGGGCTTGAAGTGGTGGATGGATCTTTTTTTATATATAGAAAGAAGGGTGATGACGTGTCCCGCTCCTGCTTACGTTATACACCAAGGATCTGAGCCAACAAGACTTCCATGTCATCCAAACCAGTCTCGGCCTTGGACTCTGTTTTGATTAGTAATCGTTCCATGGCTAGGGGTTGTTCTACAAGGAGGTGAGGTTTAAGGACACCCAGCACAAACTGCAGATCACGACAGTCAATTGGAGCATCGTGTGTAGGCAATCTGGTCACTTTGACTTGTTCAACGATTGTGCGCAAGTGAACATGAAGTGCAGATTGCATGAGCTGAACTGTATCAAGTGTCGCACCAAAAGAAAAACCTTGATCCATTGCAATTGTGTTCATACGCTCCGTCAAAGCCTGCAGATCAGGTAAGCCTTTAGTGTCTTGGTAATAAAGTGAACGGCCAGGCGGAAGGTTGGTTGGGGTTTGAGCAGGCTGAGATGCGCGTTTTGCCTTGAGGTTATTCTTTATGCGGTCACGGTCTGCTCTTGGAAGTGACATGACGTACTTTTTAAGCATCTTTCTCTTGTGTTCTAGTGTGGAAGCAGTGGATTCTGGGGTGGTTGGAGAAGGTTCATCCAATTTATGCTTTTTAGAAGTGGATTTTGTGGTGATTGGGAATGCTGGCGTGGTTTCTGGTATATGTGCGTTACGTAGGATGGCTAGCAGGAGCTCATTGTGGAGGGTGATGCACGCGTCATCTTGTAATAAAGGGGAAACTGCCGATTGGAATTCAGAATGTCTGGTTTTGGCAGTGAGGAAATCAGCAAGGTGAGCTTGGTAGGATTGCTGTGCTGATGCATCCAATTTGGATAAAAGATTGTGTTTGAGGACAAATGTATCAATACGTGGATCGGTCATGGGTTTGTTTACAATTTGAAAAAAAAATATATTTTTCAGTGTTATGCTGCAGCTGGCAACTCAACTGGGATGGTTACAGCTGGTACTTGAAGAGGTACAGGTACAACCACCTGCTTACCACCAGCAGGATCAACACCTGGTACTGGGATTGACACAGCAGGTTGTTCAAGTGGTACAGGTACAACCACCTGCTTACCATCAACAGGAGCAACAGGAACAACAGGAGCAGCAGCAGCATCAGGAATAACCTTTGCTTCCCACTTGAGAGTTTCGTTGCATCCCCTCAATGTCTTGAACCTGGTATCCACTGGAATAAACTCATCCATCCCCCTCATAATAAAGTGAAATTCAATTTCCTGAAACACATCCTTGCGCATACGATCACACTTGATCTTTGGTTTCATACCATATTTTTTAACAATGGCTTCTTGCATATGATCAATCGTATAAGAACCACCTGGCTTCATGCCAAATTCCGTAAATGCAGCATATGGATTGTACTTTTCAGCCAATGTAAGTGCTGTTCTCAAGTAAATGCGTACATCATCACCAAGCTGATAATCTTTTCTTTCATGAATTCGTGTTCCATTACGCAAAGGTACCACAGAACCTGCATTGAAGCACTTTGGCTGAATGGTTGTAAGGCATGTACCATGCTTATTCCACTCGTGCTGCCAAAAGATATGGGAGTTTTGAGTACCTTTTGCTGATGGCCAAATTTGATTCAACTCATTACGGAGTTTTTCAGAGATGAGACTTTGAATGTCTTGGGTGGTACGATCTTGGTCACAGCCTTTTGCAGCTGGTTTGGGTTTTCCTGGGCAGTTGTTGGGCCACAATCCATGGATGGTGAATTTGTCAGTTGGTCCAATGGTGGTATGCCAGTTTTGTGCGAGTACCAATTCACCATACTTTGAGACACAGCAATCATCCACGTTGGACAAATCTGTAGAGCACGACACTGCTAATGGACAAGAGAGTGATTCTTCATTGTATTGCACAAACCGCCATTTCCTCTTTAATTTCCTTGTAGCTAATAGGAAACGGGCAATGACGGGAAGTTTAGCTGGCATCAGGTTGGAATTGGCCTTGGCATCATCTGGTACTTGTTTACTACTTGAACTGGCTAAAAGCTTCCAATGGGAACTGAGTTGATCATCAGGAGATGCTTTGATGATGGCAGGTGTTGATGCTGCAGGTTGCATGGCAGGTGGGGATTGTGGTGGATCGGATTGGCCATTGACAAATAAGGAGAATAAATTGAATAAAAGCACGACGCTCAGCGTGTACTGCATGACTACAACTCGAACAGGATGGGAGAGAGAGAAATCAAAAAGAGAAGCGCAGTTTCGTTGTCTGTATTAACCGCTTCCCATCAAACCAATCCAAAACCCACGCCATGATCAATTGCAGTGAGAAGACGTTGTTTGAGTGAGGCATGAGTTGAATATTCTGGTAAAAGTAGGCGGTTAAAGCACGTGTATGAGGTGGGAAGGCGTTCTGAATCTGGTCCATTTCTGAGGATGGAGAAACGTAGTTTACCAAGACCACCAGGAGGTGCACGGTCACTGGCAGTGATGAAACGCAGTAGCGCTGCCTTTTGTTCATGAGAAAAGGTATGGACGATTGACCAAAAATTGAGAATGGTTGGATGAGTGGCAGAATATCCATCTTCGTACTCACAAATACCTTCCAAGGCATGCATGTCAAGTTCACTGGTACCACTTGCCATAATACTGAGTTCTTGAGGTGAAAGTAGAGAAAGTGGCTTGAAGTTGCAGATGCGGTAAAAGCCTTGTTGGAAGGCTTGGAAAGGTCGGCCAGGAAGGATGATGGTCATGTACTCGACATACAATTTGACAAACTGTTCTCGATTGTCATTGGTAACGGGTACATCTGCACCATTTGGTATCAGGTCAACAGTGGTAACGATGCCTTCATGCTCCAAGGAAATCTGGAAATCCCTTGCAAAGACAAACTCCACATCATCCGTTTCCCAATCCAAAAGAGAACGTAACCCCCTTCCCATGTCTGGATCAATCTCGGTCAAGTCTGCAAGGGTGGTTGGATGATTCAAGAGCCGTTTCCACAACAACAGAGGGAAACCAAGATCCAAGACTATGCCATTGTAAATTGCAAGACCAACAAAGGTGCCCAAGAGTTCAAAATGTTCCAAAGGAGCAGTGGAATGACCATTGATCCATCGAAGGCGCGTACGTTCATCATACTTGAACATGTCGTAATCTGCACTGAATAAAAGTGGTGCTGCTTCCAAAAAGAACTCTTTTTGCAGTCCACCTTGATCCAAGCCTTCTTCACCACCATGAACGTATCGCGTTTTGAGAGGCTTCTTGGAAGTAGAAAATTGAGTAATGATTTGATTCATAAAATCTGAAAGTAGGTGTTCTCGCCTTAAATCCAAGACAAGATAACCATCAGAAAGGTGAGAAACATTGGTTAGTTTTGAAGAATGGGTAATGAATGAGGATAACAATGCAGTGGGCCGGACGAGTGTGGACATGCTATGGGAAAACGCTTGCGCTGTTGCATTACCATTGGCCATATCACCAAGGACAGCAAACCTCCAGATCTGCGTCTTGCATTCCACGCCAAGGATGTAAGGGTAATCAAGATAATGAAACGTGTTGGGTTGAGCTTCTTTCCATCGTTGATAGGCGTACCGAACGTCCAAACGTTTTGAGACAGTCTCATTGGCAAGCAATTCGCTGCGAATAGATGCTTCTTCTTCAGAAACCCAGGATTGTTGATTGGCTTGATAGAGGAGATCGAGGGAAAGTACGGCATGTTGAGCAAGAGAGTTTTGTTGAGGATGTTGTGAAAAGGATTCGGAAATGTGCCTTTGAATCAACCGTAGGATACGATCAAACATGCGAGCATCCAACCTGGATATCCAATCGATCAACGTACTCTTGTGATCCGTCAGTCTTGCTAAAATGCGTAGTAAAAGACAACTGGACAAGTCCGATCGTCCATTGGAAAGAGAGTAAATCTGCAGAATGATCCACAATGCCTTGAGTTGCTGATCCGTTGATATGATATTGAGACTGTTTAGGATACGCCTGCAGCCTTGCAACACTATTCGAATCATGCCTTCATAATGCATTTCTAAATCTTCCAATACATGATGGTAGAATTGTGTGATGGACAAGTTATCGACACCTGAAGCATGTCCTGCCTCCATGGGATCACTCACAGATTGAGGAAAACTGTTGGCAAGTGCTTCCAAGGTACCAAAGACGTGCTTGAGACTATGCTTGACAAACTCCACTGTCACCATTCGATTCTGTACCAAATGCACCAATCGTTGTGCCACAGGAAACGTCATTCTCCTCAACACAAACTGCGTCTTGATGGGCTGTTCCAATGTCATCAACTGCCTTGGATGCAATATCACACTCTTTTTACCAAGCAGTTCTGTAGTCCTCTTCCTTGGACTGGAACCAGCAGCAGCAGCATCATCCTCACTCCCAGAGTTCTTTCTTGAAAAGGGAAACATTTCAGAGAACCGTGTTGCTATTCTATAAAGCAGTGGATTTTGGTCACCTTGCTCGTTCCATTGAATAGGCTGCAATAGCTGCATATTGGGACACAAAAAAGACTCTGCGTTTGAGCAGCTGAGTTGTAGTGCGAGTGCTGTAGCTTGTTTGGCTTCAAGTTTTGGTCCATCTGGATTGGATCGACAGAATGCATTGGCACATGGAAGTGATCCACACCCAATCAGCAGCTGTGCTTCGATTCTAGTAAAGGATTAGTTTCCTGACGGTAGATCATGCATACATTTTGAAATTATTAGCAAGAGATTGCCGATCATGAGCATGAGAAGAAAAAGATCCTTGAGATGGTGGTGGACAGTGTGCAATGATTTCTGGGGTGATGAGGTCATCCAAGATGGGTGGAACATTCATGACTGGACAAATTTTCACTCAAAGTCACACTTCCAACAGACTTGGCAATAATTTCTGGTGATAAAAGTGTGTATAAACAAGACTCAATAAATGGCTGTACTGTTATCAAAAGATTTTTGGCTAATAGCCGCATATAGTGCTACTGCTTTCCACGCTAGCCACCCAGTTTATGGTGGTGCTCTCCCAACTGCTGCCTTCAAGGGTTATGGTGATGATTTAGGAACCCCACTGCTGCCTCACCACGTCACTTGTATCAATAGTGACTAAAAGGCAACAACCTCAGACACCGTTACCCTTACTCTTCTCTCACAAAAAAAGAAATGAGCAAAGTCACTCTCACATCAAGCGATGGCGAATCTTTTCAAGTAGATGAGTCAGTGGCCCATCGTTCCCAACTCATCCGCAACATGCTTGAGGACATTGGTGAATCAGATACACCCATCCCCCTTCCCAACGTCAAAGGATCCGTCCTCAAAAAAGTAGATCCAACCTGATCCATCCCCCACCAACCTCCTTTAGGTCCTCCAATACTGCGAACATCACAAGGACGAACCTCTCCCAGAACCCGAAGAAAAGGAAGATGAATACTCTCGTCCAAGAAACAGTGATGATATCGAACCTTGGGACAAGGACTTTATTGGTGACAAGCAAGAAGAGATCTTTGAAATCATTCTTGCTGCAAACTACTTGGATATCAAGCACTTGTTGGATTTGGGTTGCAAGACCATTGCCAACATGATCAAGGGCAAGACTCCTCAACAAATCCGTGATATGTTTGGTATTGAAAATGACTTTACGCCTGAAGAAGAGGAACAAATTAGAAAGGAAAACGAATGGGCTGAGGAAAAGTAAGAGATTGTGATGAGGGGGCTGAATACATCAATTGGCATGTTGCTTTATTTGATGTAGCCAGGTTTGGAGGAGAGGTTGAGGGATGATGTTGATGGGAGTTTTGTAGACGCGTTCAAAGTGCTGGATGACGCGCGGGATGACGTGTTGTACGGTGATGGTCGTGTTGCATTCCTTTGAGAGGGTAGTGGTGGAAGCATGAGTGAGGCCACAGGGTACAATGTGCTTGAACCATGTGAGGTCAGTGTTGCAGTTGAGGGCAAAGCCATGACGCGTGACGTGTCGCTTCACTTCAATACCAATGGCTGCAATCTTGCGATTCTCACCTACCCAGACACCTGTATGCTCTGTAGTATGGGCATTTAGGCCATAACCCTTGCAGGTATCTATAATAACGCGCTCCAAACGACAAACGTGGTCACGGATACCAATTTTGTGTGATGGGAGGTGAATGATGGGATAGCCTACGAGTTGGCCAGGTCCATGGAAGGTAATTTCACCACCTCTGCGAATTCTGTGGTAATCTGCACCCAATTGACGGAGATGAACTTCTTCATTGGAAGTGGAATGAACATGTCGGAGGCCTTGAGTGTAGGTGGGTGGATGCTGCAAGAGAAGCAATACGTCATGACCAATAAAATTGAACTGAGGGTGATGGGTGGCCGTTTGACGAGCTTGGGTGAGAATGTTTTGGAGGACAAGTGCAAATTGAAAGGGCTGAGATTCTTTGATTAGTGCACAAAACATGGACGCCATCTTTGACGCAGCAACAGCCCAACGCTCACCTGATGAGTACGATGAATTGTATGAGGTGCTGGGGTGCACGGTGCACAGTTCTCAAGAACAGATTACCAAGGAATATCGCACCAAAGCACTACGTATGCATCCAGATAAACGGGGACAAGTTCAGGATGGACAGTTTGAAGCATTGGCCTTGGCCTACAGTATTCTAGGGGATAAGGACAAGAGGCGCGTGTATGACAAGTGGAAGGCAAGTGGGTTGAATGTGACTTATAAGGAATGGTTGGCATTGGAGGGCAAGGGACATGCGGTGCATTGGCTCAATACAACCACGCCCTCATTAGAGTATACAAGCCATCAAGAGACGGACGACTTGTACGCCAAGTTTAGAAACTATGAATTATAACTTTTTCTTACCATGTCGTGCTTTTGGTCCCCAATTCTTTGTTGGATTCTCTTGAAATCTAGTGAGTTTGATCTTGCGTGACTCTGGATTGGCTTGAGGATGAGGCTCAAAGTTGGCAGTAAAAGTGGAATCTTGACGGAGGATGTGGAATGCAGCAGAGTCCTCTGCAATGTTTTTCATGGTGACAGGATGTGTTTGAATCCAACTCTTCATAATGTCCCAAAGGAGTGCTGGTGGCGCAGTGGTTTTGATGGAGGCAGGCTGCGCGTGAGAGATGGACACTTGATGACCTGCATGAAGGATTGCAGACATGAAGGCTTCAAGGGAGGGAGAAGTACACTGCACAGATTTGGCTAATCCATGAAGCGTATAGTAAAATGGCGCATCAATCTCCTCTGAAATGACCGTTAGCATCCCTTGCATGCGTTTCTTGGTGCCATACAAGTCAGTGCTGCTGTTCACATGGTTTAGCATCTCCTGTACAAATGCCTTGTCGTGCAATGGTCCATTGTAAAAGGGACCACCAACATGGAATTTACTTTTGCAATGATCACAAACGGTGTTGACAGGGGAGCCTTGTGCCACATGGAACGAATCGTCTTTTCCTTCCACATGGCCAATGCGTCCAAGGGGTTGAAGGTAGAATGAACGACATTTGCAGCAATTGTACACTAAACTGGTTTTGCTGCCAACGTACTTTACGGTTTGTGCAGAAGTGTAAACGCGTACAAACAATCTGATGTAGAAATCAATGCTGCAACTCAACACGGGCACAATACTACGTTTGTACCTGGCTGCACTGGTTTGAAGTGTATGCAATACCAATCTCAACGCCATTTCATGACAATAATCAGCCTTGACTGCAGTTCCACCATACTTTGCAAAACAAGTTTCAGGATAATTGTTGCCTGCAAGCACCATGAGATCCGTACACGTAATGCACAGCAACCCACCATCAGAGATGGCTTGTACAGCACCATCCAGAAATACTGAAGCAGAGCCATAAGGATCCAAATCAATCACATTAAATCGCTCCAATTCACCCGTATGTTGGTACATGAGACGCATGGCATCAGCACAGTTGGATTCCACGATATCTGACACGTTGTTATGAGCCACATTGTTCTTGATAAACTCCACTGCAGCAGGATCAAGGTCATTGGCAATAATCTTGCCAACATTGGGAATTTCCTTGGCATATCGGATGGAACGCAATCCTGTAGCTGAAAGTGCTTCAAGGATAGTGAATTTACCGTCTTGCCCGACTTTACGACGCTTATTACGAGGTACATGATGGTATTCATTACGTGATACGGTATCCCAAGTACGAATAGCTGCAATGGACATGTCACGATTGAACTCTTGAACTGGATTGTAAAAGACTTGATTGGCCTCTGGGTAGAGGATGGTGGCTTGACCTTCACGGATCTCTTGCATGATGCGTGAAAATTTTCTTAATTGGCGATGAAAGGACATGTTTTTTCAGATTGGTATGAGGAATGGAGGCAATGGACCTTTGAATCACGCGTTCTTGTACTTGATGACGCGTTCATTGCTTACTTGAAGGAGGATGGAATCATGATTCCTGATGAAAATGAATATGATATCAGTGCGATTGGGAACACTTGCAAGTGGATAGGAGATAGCATCAAGGAATATGGCCAAGTGTTTGTGAAATTACAAACGACTGCCCCAAAGGATGCGACATGGATATCAGCAGAACGTACCATGAGGTGCACGAGTGTGGATGATGTGTTGATGTTGCTCAAGAGTTCGGATAGAATTGCAGTGGATGTACAGGCTGACAGAGTGGAACTGGTGGTGAGGAGGTGGCATGAAGTACTCCCGTCCAATGAATTCAGATGTTTTGTCAAGGGGAGAAGGTTGATTGGAGTATGTCAACGAGATGGAGGTTATTATGCCTTTTTGCAAGGAATGGCCAACAAGGTGGAGCGGTTGCTGCAGCGATGGTTGGATAGGCACGTGAGTAAATTGAAGGTGGATGATGTGGTGATGGACGTGTACTATGACCAAAGTAGAGGCAAGATCTGGTTGGTGGATTTGAATGCATTTGATGAAGAGGTGACAGATGCTTTGCTGTTTAATTGGCAAGAGATCAAAGGGGCAACAGAGTATCTGGGAATACGGCTGATAGGATCGGAGCGTGAGGCGAATAGTATGAAAGGGACTGATCATTTGAACCAATATCCTTTGGAAGCAGTGGCAATGGCTTATGGTGATGATTGGGAAAGGTTGATGAGGGAACAGCAGCAGCAAGCCACAAGTGATGACGAGGATGACTAGGGTGATTAGTGTATTTGCACCAATTGGATAAAGTGTTGACTGTGTTTGTCTCTTGCCATATGGTCACCACGAGCATCATACAAGTAAGCAAGGTAAAAGTGAACTTGTTTCTGTCGATTGTAGTCTTGAATGGAGCGGAAGGAAGTGAGTGCTTGGTCAAGGAGCGAGAGGATAAAGTCAAACGAGTCCATTGTGTCTATGCTTTTGCCAGAATAAAAGTGTACAAGGCCATGTGTTTGAATACGGCGTGTGGTGAGGAGTTTGGCTAATAACAGTTTGGCTTGTGCTTGAACATCAACATCGCCTGTGGCTAGGATCATGGGCATCTCTTGTTTGAGGAGGTTGATGCACACGTCATTCAATCCGCCGAGGCCTTCAAGGGATTCAATGACGAGTACATGGCGTGCAACAATGTCCTTGAGTGAATTATCCTGTATGTGTTGACAAGCTGCCAGTAGAGCAAGGACTGGTTCATTTGAGTTGAGGTAGGCTTGGGATAGGGCGAGGAATGTCCTATTGCGTTCGCTTGGATTGGACAAGGGGTCCCTGGTTTTGTCATAGAGTGCATAGAGATCCAATGAGAGGGTGTCCTGAATGTGTTTGATGCGTGCACTAATCCATTCCAAAGTGTGTGTTTGAAGCTCGGTACCATCGGATTCAGCAATCATCTTGATCAATTCTTCCCGAGTGGGAAGCTTTTGGGTGACCACTGGACGATCTTGAATTGGTTCTTGCATGGTAAAAGTGGCAACCTCTTGTAGATAAGTGTCAATTCTACCAAGGCATTCCAGGTCTTTGGCTTCATGAGCCCCACGTCTTGCTTCCATCAACAACAGCTTGGCACGTGGTGATTTCTGTTTGATGAGGTAAATGCCAACGTTCAGAGCAATGAAGTATTTTGGAAAGCTATGATGGTTCAGTGGATAAAAGGAGGTGATGCGTACTCGACTTGTAAATTGCTTTCGTACTCCATAAAACGTCTCAAGTCGGATTCTGAACGCTCTACTTCCAGCAGCACACTATTGGCCTCTTGATCCATTGCAAGAACACGGTTAAAGTGCTTGTACCGTGAATGCTTATTGGAATGCACAGGAGGTCGCTGTTGTTGTGGTTTACTAATCCATTCTACGATGTAACCTCGCGTGGTTGCAATGGAATCAAACAACTTGGCCCATTCACGATCATTGAGTTCCTTGAACAGATGCAAACATGTCCTGAGAAAGACACCTAATGGACTGTAGCTATGGACACGGTGCAAACTCTCTCCCATTTCCACTGGATCCTGAAGGAATTCCATCATTCCTAGTGAACAGTCAGGTGGCATTGAGGCGCATACAGTTGTACCTTGAATGTGAACATGCAAATCACGAGGTGTATGCCATTCTTGCAGCTATCAAGTGTCAATCCACATCAACTAGACAAACTGCACGTAAGTCTGAACGATTTCTGACAAGATGTCGTGGTCTGGAATGGTAGATAATCGCTCAATAATCACAGATAAATGCTCCAAGTGCAATTTCTAATAGCATCACACGCTTCACTCACCTTGATCGTACCGTGGTTTCCTCTACAAGCACCACCATCAACTGCTGACACACTTGCATGGACTGGATGCTTTGTGTGCATACCAGATCCATTACACACAACAAAACAACGTGACTTGAAGTGAATCGACCAGACATTGCAAAATTTTCGAGATCAGACACATTTTTATTCCACCACATACTCCTCCCTTCATCATCTGTCTTAAAACAAAGCTACAAACAGGTTACACAGTAAAAGGAACTACAGCGTACTATCGTAAGGGATGGCAGTGAGCGTGACTGGGGTGTTGCTCTTCATGGAAACGGAATGGGCTTCACGTGGTTGACCTGGTTGTCTCTTCAAAGAAATAGTCACTAAAACACGTCAAGTTCACCATGCAAAAATAGAGAGGTACCTCCGGCTTCACGGGCAGCCTTGCGCTTCTCAGCGTTTTCCTTGACTCTCTTGAGGAAATCTTCACGACTTCTACTGGGATGCACGTGTTCAATGCGGATGTTGACACGCTTTGCAATGTATCTGCTACGAACGCGCTTGTTCACCAAAACACCAACAGCAGACTTGGTCACATTGAACACAACACCAGTCTTTCTAATCAAATATTACAATCAACGCGTATTTTGTGGCTGCATACCCATGGTAGAATTTGTGTGGCATACCCTTGTGAACAGCACCATGGCCCTTGATATCAACAATATCTCCAACCTTGTAAGACTTGAGGTAAGTGCTCAACTTGATCGTTCCGTGCTTACGGAAACCACGGGCAAAGAGCTTGCGTGTGCGTGCACGATAACCAAATGAATGTGGCATGTTTTACCTGGAATTGATCAAAAAAGGACGAGATGGAATTCACACTTGCCTGATTTGTGTGTGTGATGAAGGCACGCAAAAAAAGAGAGAGAGAAAGAGAAACTGTACAGTTTTAAAAAAATTTTCCTCCTCTTCTTTTCACACTCACTATTTGCAATTACTGTGAGATTTGGTCGATTTATCGCCGATTTGTGAATTAAAGCAATAGCAGACGCCACAATATGCCTCCAAGAAATTGCTCAAAAACCTACAAGGTTCCTCGTCGCCCATACGAGAGTGAACGTATGGACCAGGAATTGAAGTTGATTGGTGAATATGGATTGAAGAACAAGCGTGAAATCTGGCGTGTTGCCTACACTCTTTCCAACATTCGTCGTGCTGCTCGTGAATTGTTGACTTTGGAAGCCAAGGATCCAAGACGCCTTTTCGAAGGTAACGCGCTTATCCGCCGTTTGATCCGCATTGGTGTCTTGGATGAAAGCAAGGCCAAGTTGGATTACGTACTCGGTTTGAAGATTGACGACTTTTTGGAAAGACGACTCCAGACTCAAGTGTACAAGTCAGGATTGGCCAAGTCTGTGCATCATGCTCGTGTTTTGATCAGACAAAGACACATTCGGTGCGTTTATTCATTTTTTATTGTGTGATTGACGCGTTTTTATAGTGTTGGTAAGCAAGTTGTCAACGTGCCATCCTTCATTGTTCGTTTGGACTCCCAAAAGCACATTGACTTTGCCCTCACCTCTCCCTATGGTGGTGGCCGTGCTGGACGTGTCAAGAGGAAGCGTGAACGTTCTGCCGCTGGTGGTGGTGGTGATGATGCTGAAGACGACGAATAGGCGTACTGCTCTCAATAAAAGTCAGCGCGTGCAAAAAGATGGATGTGTTTAAGAATGAGGTTGGATGAGAAATGGGGATGGGAAGGAGAGGGGCTAAGTTTACATGACGCTTCAAGTATTTACTGGTGCATTTTGAATGTCATCATGTATACCACCCTATAATGCATGGCCCCAAGTGAAGAGTAAGTTGTCAAATTCAGAGACGCAGTCTGTTCTTTCCACCCCTTGGAGAATGCAGTGCAACCTCAATAGAACAGAGCAACATAGTCTCAAATAAAAGTTGTATTAAAATTAACGGCGGTCAATACGAGATTTGAGAGCTTGACTTTGAGAAAATACTAACACACATACAATCTAAAGCGCGCTAAATTGTTCCAAATTAAGCCTTGTAGGCAGGTTGGCTGGGGTAGGCGGTGTCCTTGGCAGCAGCGGTTGGGAGAGCAGCACCATAAGTGGGCTTGGCAGTTGAGGTTGGGAGAGCAGCGGCAACTGGGCCATATGCGGGCTTGGCAGCAGCAGTGGGGAGAGCAGCGGCAACTGGGCCATATGCGGGCTTGGCAGCTGCGGTTGGGAGAGCGGCCTTGGGGGCATCGCAGTATTCCAAATCATCACCATAACCCTTGGAGGCAGCAGTTGGGAGAGCACCACCGTAGCTTGGGCGACCAGCGTGGGATGGAGCAGCACCGCCATAGCTTGGGCGACCAGCGTGGGATGGAGCGGCACCACCATAGCTGACTTGGGCGCTGTAGTTACGCTTGTAGAGGACAGTGCTGCCATAAGCACCACGGTTGTTGTTGGATGGAGCAGCTCCACCATAGTTATCGTGGTCACCATAGTTGTCATGATCACCATAGTTGTCGTTTCCGTAGTTATCATGATCGCCATAGTTATCACCATATGGGTGACGACCATAGTTGTCTGGAGCAGCACCACCATAGTAATCATCGTTGTCACCATAGTTGTCGTTTCCGTAGTTATCGTGATCACCGTAGTTATCGCCATATGGGTGACGACCGTAGTTGTCTGGGGCAGCACCACCATATGGATGACGGCCATAGTTGTCTGGAGCAGCTCCACCATAGTTATCATGGTCACCGTAGTTGTCGTTTCCGTAGTTATCGTGATCACCGTAGTTATCGCCATATGGGTGACGACCGTAGTTGTCTGGGGCAGCACCACCATATGGATGACGGCCATAGTTGTCTGGAGCAGCTCCACCATAGTTATCATGGTCACCGTAGTTGTCGTTTCCGTAGTTATCGTGATCACCATATGGTTGACGACCGTAGTTGTCTGGGGCAGCACCACCATAGTAGTCATCGTTGTCACCATAGTTATCACCATAAGGATGACGGCCATAGTTGTCTGGAGCAGCACCACCATAGTAGTCATCGTTGTTTCCATATCCACGGGTATCATCGTAGTCGTTCACATCTCCGTAGTTGTCGTTTCCATAAGGATGACGACCATAGTTGTCTGGAGCAGCACCGCCGTATGGGTGACGTCCGTAGTTATCTGGGGCAGCACCACCATAGTAGTCATGATCTGGAGCAGCACCACCATAGTAATCATGATCTGGGGCAGCACCACCATAGTAATCATCATTGTCACCATATGGGCGGGAACCGTTGTAGTCATCTACATCAGCGTAGTTGTCGCCGTAGTTGTCATTTCCATAGTTGTCATTTCCGTATGGGTGACGTCCGTAGTTATCTGGAGCAGCACCACCATAAGGATGACGACCATAGTTGTCTGGAGCAGCACCGCCGTATCTGTGATCGTAGTCGGGTTCTTCACCACCATATGGTTGACGGCCATAGTGGTCTGGAGCAGCTCCACCGTATGAGACGGTGCTGCCGTAGGATTGAGCGGATGCAGCGGCCAAAAAGAGGAGGGAAGCGAGAGTGAGCTTTTGGAACATATTAAAGTGATCTAGTATGTAAAATAGTATAGAGTAAATGGACTATGTAGGCGCAGTAAAAGGTGCGTATGTGTGTGTAGTGTGCAAAAGTAAAGAGAAAAAAGATTTTTTTGCGAGTGGGGCCAATTTAACGGCCTAAAATTTTTGGTGGGCAATATATTGGGTGACGTCATCGCTACCTTTTTAGGGCTATATTGAGACTTGGCATGTTACATGGGCACTCTTACTGGCTTACAAGGCGGATCTGTTTATTGGTTAATAATGTTTGGGTGTATTAGAAATGTATTGACTATAAAGTAAATCCAGTATAAAAACTCTGGTGAAATTTCTCCAACTTAATAAAGCCAAGTAGTATTTATTAAGATCCTAGTGTTATTATTATAGCTAAGCTTAAGAAGGTTAAAAGCTTAAGAAGTTGTATAAGTATAAAGAATTTTAAGCTAATTTAAAAGTAAGACTAATCTTTAGTAAAAAAGTTAAGCTAAATATCTTTCTCAAGTAGTAAGAATTTTAATTATTAGAATAAATACACAACTAAAATATAGCTTATTATAATTCAATTACTCATTAAAATATATTTAGATACTCTTCTTTGAAATCCACTATCTTTATCCGTATATAAAATTAAATCACTCAATCTCAATCAGACATTGGACCAGTGTCCTCAGTCAATCCATGCACAAGGGTACGCCTTCTTCTGTCCATCAAATCACGCTCAGGAACAATATAATCATTCACCCATTTTTGATGACCATGAGATCGCCTCACTTGACTGGCTGAAAAGATTTCCTCAAACCAACTTGAGCAACAGTTGATGCCACCAGCTGCTTCAGGCACAGCGGCTCCCATATGCATGAATCCATGGCTCAGCCCACGAATCAGCTTGATGCGCACGCCATCACGGTCTTCCTCTTCATCAGAGTCCACATGAATGCCCTCCTCTTCCTCTTGTTCTGCCATGGCATAGCGCCTTTTGGCTGCTCGTACTTTTCCTGCAAAAATTACAGAATCATCAACAAGTGGATCCCGTTCTCCACACAACAAGTAGAGTGGTGGGAATTGTGCAAGCAAAGATTCAGGCGCAACCAAAGGTGATAGATGGTAATCCGTTGAAAAGTCAGGACGTTTGTTGGGTCCAATGTACAGGATAGCCATGGCACGCATCAAATCAGCTGAAAGCATACGGTCGTTAAAGTAGGTGACCCGACTCGTCATCATTAAACGAGTGGATACAACTGATTTGCGCTTGGTTGTGCTCTTGTTGTTGTCTGTCGCCAAGACACGTTCCTCCAATGTGGGTTTGGTACGATTGTACCAGCGTTTCTTGTCATCCAAGACACTCAATGGTCGTTCATGGCTCAAATGATCCTTGGCCTGCAATAAATTAGGCAAACCAAGGGAACTTTCAGTCCGTAAAAGGCGCGCATCTTCCTCTGACATCCATGAGGTAATGTTAAAGTCCAAAACGGGGTAAATGAGGATCATGCCTACAGGTTTTGGCAGCAAGAATTTTTGCTCAATGATCTTGAGCATCACAACAGATGCCAAATTGCCACCAGCAGAGTCACCTACGAGTACAATATTCAAGGGTGCATCTGCTTCCAAACCAATGCATTTGCCATTGTCTTGAACAAGAGTTTCATACACTTTGAAACATTCTTCAATGGCCCAAGGGTAAGGGAATTCGGGTGCTTTTCCATAATCAACAGAAACAATGATGGAGCCCGTGTGCTTGGCCCAATGCAAAAGGTACTCTTCGTGGCATTCAGGGTCCATGCTGACAAATCCACCACCAGGGAAGTGGAGAATAACGTCACGTGTGCTCTTGAAATCCCGAGCTTTTCCAGCGTGCAAGACAAACAAGGAGGTCTGTGGTTTGATGGGATGGCCTGGATGCGTATCCAATGCAACGTGGAAACGCGTCTGTACTTTGGGACGAGCCAAGTAGCCAATCGCCTTCATCAAGGGATGCTTGGGCATGCTCCATGCAACGCGCATTTGCTCCACGGTCATGGTGAGCCGAATGCGGTGTTTCTACACACACAAGGACGTCAGACCTTCACCATAAAGGTTTGTTTACCTTTTCTTCTGCTGCTTCATGATTCACTAAATAGTAAAAGGAAAAGAGCAATGAACATATTTCTCGTAGGATTCTAGGTCGGATGCCCATGGCCGTCCAATAACCCACATCAAATGCAGTGATGAACCATGTTGTCCGATAAAAACTTCTACTGTACATCCGTGCAAAGGGTTCAGGTGCATTCAGGCCCAACAGCAGAAGCAGGTTGCGTCCGATGTACGATGCTAGCCAATAGCCTAGAATCAGTTGCAAGGACGAGTAGTTGCCTAGCAGGTGTTAGTGTAACCAAGTCCACATCTTACGAAAATAATGATCCCATCGTTGTGCAATGGCCTTGGTTTTGCCCACTTCTCGAAACAATCGGAGACTACATATCTCGTCATTCCACCTGGATTGAGACGTGCGTGATCAATGCTACCACAATCACCTGGAAACGTTTAATGTTGGCTGATGGCCTTCCAATCAGTTGATCGATCATGTCTAAAAAAACTTTTTCATGTCTAATCCATCTGATTCATCCACACCAGGTGGCTACGATGTACTCAATGACGTGTACAACGACATGATCCCTCTCAAAAATGTTGTCAATGGTGCTTGTGGTCAATGGAGCATGGAATTTCAAGCGTGTTTGGAAGCGTATCCTCATATATGCACTGTTATTGACTGAAGGATTAGGATGCAAGCTTGCTCAAATGACGTAGAAAGACGTGATGTATTGTTGCAATGGGCACTGAATTCACGAAAGAGTATGGCCAAGGTGTTGGCTTTATTGCGTTGGTCCAAGAATGCTCACTTGGTCCAGACGCTACAGGTATGCTTGCCTCTTTTGACTGATCAAAGTGTATTTGTAGAATACGGTAGCTTTCCTTCAGAACCAGCAGTTCTCTTTTAGATTAGCATCGGATAACCTGTGGGAGCTGTTCAAGTATCTGCGGCAAATCAGACAGGAAAATTACGACTTGATTCATGCTGGACGTTTGTTGTCGGGCGTGTCCTTTGAGACCAAAGTGAACAAAAAAGACTACATGCGTCAGTTGGATGATTACATTCGTTATATTGTAGCAAAGAATCGAGATGCATTGACAGATGTTGTATCAGAGCATCATGTCAAAGAAGGCAGGCTAAGCATCAAGTTGAACCACGCCTACACCATTGTGATGCAGTTGGATTTCAAGGAAAAGACATGGGAATTGATTCGATTGCAGTTGTTGTTGGGTCATACTTCACACACGGTCTACTTTTACCTGCATGGTCTGTTAAACAGGCGTATGCAGCTTACTAAATCAAATGAAGCAGATCAAGATAGTGATTTGAGTGCACAGTTGGTTGCAGCATTGGAGTTTTTGCGAATGTTTACCATCAAAACAGCCATCAATTTACTCGCAGCACAAAAGGGCAAGCTGCTTTCCATCACTGGCAAGGATAACATGGATATTCACTACGATGTGAGCAAGAATACGGTGAATTTAAATTATTGGAAAACATGCCACTATCGACCACAGCAAGGTTGTCAATTTGAAATTCATCCCTTTACCTCCCCCATTGATGGTACTCAGCATACCCAAGGCATGCGTTTTGGATTCAAAGTCATCATGCAGCTGCAAGGAACGCGTTTGAACTCCTATCTGCCGCTAAGCCAAGTCCATTTGTATGACATTTACATGCAAGCTACTCATCGACATGTCCAGATTCTATTCAACGATATGAAACAAGCCTTACTCACTCCTTCAGAAGACATGCAAGAATGGAATGAGTTGACTTCCTTTACTGAAATGCACATTCAAATCACTGACATTGCCTTGGTGGTGGAATGTTTTGATGATTGTCGTCTGTTTGTGTCCATTTCTCAGTTGAATGGGAGTATTAGTCTTAATTGTTCACGTCAATTGGAGGCACTGGAATCTTTCCTGGACCATGCAACCGTCACATTGAGCCGCGATCCTCTACTTATCAAACAAATCGTCACAGACCTCAACTACAAGCTGGTGGAATACCGTGTCATTGATTTGATGTCCAGAATTGGTCTCATCCCTTTTGAAACCCTTCATCTTTCATCAAAAGACATGTCCAACTTTGGCAAGGATGCTAAAAACACTTTATTCTTCAGAATAAGGCCACACAAGGATGCCTTTATCATTGTGGTCATCACTCACAAGGGATTCGATTTCTGGTTGGCCTTGTCTCAAGTGTCCACAGACGCCACTACCGATCAACTACGGATAGCTAGTTACCACCCACTATCTGTCACTGATCACCCAACTTCCCTCAAGTTTATTATTTCAGAATTGGAATTCATCAGAGTTGAAATCTTTTGCAGGGCTCGCATTTACTACCACAAACTGGAACAGCAACTTCGCAAAGCCTTCATTCGATTCAATGTGGCTTCACCTGCCGTCAAATCCATACAAGACACCTATGATGATTTGGATGACTATGACCACCGTCTTCCTCAACTCTACATTCAACCTGAAAATATCCTCAAGAACCATCAAGAATTGCATGATGTGTTTGATCGCATCCACATCAAAGTGAATGGATGGCACCAACAAACCCTTCAAAACAGTCAAATACTCTTTATCACAAGGATCCTGGATGACCGAATCAAACTACAACCCTTTTCCACTGACAATGTCTCCTTCAACGATGGTCAAATCACCTTTACCCTCAATAACTTTGGTACTTGTGTCATGGACTTTATTCGTGAATGGGAACGGGTGATTCGTACGCTTCCCATGTACCTGCAAGCCCTCACCTTTTCTCATCCATTGTTCCGCGTACAAGAGTTCAACCTCATCTCCCTTCAATTCTCCATCAAGAGGCACAACTTTTCCATCCTCTACAAACAAGACACCTCGTTCAAAGGCTACCAACTCGCACTATCTTCCACCACAAACCGTAACCCCTTTGAACGCGTTGCCAAGCATCTCTACTACACACTCAATCGCCACAAGGATGTCAACCTCTTGATCAACAACATGCTTCACATCCTTCCCATCCTAGAAGCCTTTGACATCCTTGAAACCAGCCTCCTTCAACATCCTACCCTCTCAAAAAGTCTTTGCATTGTTCCACGATCCATTCAAAAATACTCCATTTACCTTTCAACTGATGTGGCTAAATATGCCCTTGGATTGCAACTATTGAACGATAATCAAGTGCTCATTATGGATGCTGTCACTTTCACAGCCACTGCGACAGAGTGGATGGGTCAACCACTCGTTCCCATTCCCCTCTTGCATGATTTATCCAGTGTGAGTGAATTCTGCCAGACCATTTTGGCCAAACTCAAGAGCATCTATGCAAAAGAACCTTCCTTCCTTGGTAATTTCTTCCTTACTCCCATTGCTCATGGTGTTGTGTCGCAGTATGAAATTGCTGGTTTTGTAGCCTTGGACATTATTGGTGCACTTTGTAACGTCAAGTTGAATGTCAATAAATAGAGCACCAACCTTGTCAAGTCCCATCATCGAAAACTTTTACTCTACTTTGACCACTCAATCTTAACTTCCTTTATAAAGGCCATACTCTTTATATATACTAATTACTACCACTACCATGCGCTTCCTCTCCCTGTTTGTTATTGCCGCTAGTCTTATGGCCACCTCCACAGCTGCAGGTTACAAAAAGCCCTCCAAAAAAGTTCACAACAAGGCTGTCGCGAACCTCTCTGTTCATCCAGCTGGCAGCACCGTCACTGGTAAAATCACCTTTCACCGCATCCACAAGAACTGGGTACAGGGTGAAATTGTAGTTAGTGGCCTCGATGTCAACCAAGACTATTCATGGCATGTGCATACAGGTGCACTCAGCACTTCCGCCACCAACTGTGATGCAGCATTGGGTCACTACTTTGGCACTGTTGCAGGTCCCGTCACTTGTGATCCTACAAAAAAGAGTAAATGTGAAGCAGGTGACCTGTCTGGCAAGTGGGGTAACCTTAAAATCAAAAAGGCAGGCAAAAAGGCCAAGATCCACTTTATTGACCGCTACCTCCCCTTCAACAAGTTGGCAGTAGCAGGTGGAGGTCTTTCTGTCGTTGTTCACAAGGTTGCTGCTGGTAATCCACGCGTTGCATGTGGTAACATTCAGCTCAAATACTAATTAATTAAAGTGACAGAGGTTCTTCCTTCTTTATCCTTGCCACCATGACTTGTACATCACTTAGCCAAAAGGCGTACCACAAGTACACGAGTGGAATGGTGCTCAAGTGCCACAAGGAATGAGCGTCAAAGGTAAACCACCAAGGAGGGAAATCCAACAATTCCAAACTCATGGCCATGCTAATCAACACAATACTTGCTAATGGCATCCATGCATCTGATCTTCTCTTCCAGTACACAGCTGACCATAGGATCCATATCAAATTGTGAAGTAATCCCACCACTACATTAGCTGCCATGTTGTACGTATAGTCAAACTTGTAAAAAGACAAGTACCCGACATGAGCGATATAAAAAGGTGCCAAAAGTACCGCCAGTCCCTTTCTTCCCATACTTTCAACCTCCATCGTACGCACGACTGCCAAATAAAATGCAAACAATATGCCAAATCCAGCACTAAAGTAATCCATCTTTTCAGTAAACCCATTGTCCCTTGTATGGAACACAGATGACCATAACCACGTGTTCGCCCCAATGATCATATACAAAATTAGTAACGTACGGTACGGATAAGCCTGAGGAATAGCCAAAACACGCTTGGCATGCACCACATGTGCGTACAAATTGCCTAGACTAAAGGCCACTGATGCCGGCTCCTGCATTCCAAATAACCGCACAAATGGCCATTTACCATAAAACTGAACAATATCGTCTTGTCGGTTGATGCGTTCCTGTACATTTTCATGCATACAAGTGTACTTGGCATCATCCTCACACGTCCATTGAAGCAAGGATTCACTCAGAGTGGGTACGTACAATTGTGGTGCACGTTCACAGATTGCACGCGTACGAGTAGCCACGCAGTCCTTGTAGGATGGATCACGGTCACCAATCGAAGCGCATACAAGGGAAATCAATCCAAAATGGACAACAGATCTAAATTTCATGCCAAAAAAGTTTGAGTGGACCACATTTAAAGTCGATTTGAAGGACAATGGAATCGCTGTTGTCTATATGAACCGTCCAAAGAGAGCTAATTCACTTACACGCTATGTTTACCAAGAATGGGTGGAGATTGTACTTTGGGCCAAAGATGATCCCGCAGTTCGTCTTGTTGTCTTTACAGGTGTGGGTAAGTACTATTGTAGTGGACAGGAACTTGCCTTGGATGCTGAGAGTGATGAGATGGACTTTGAAACTCAGTTACGCAAGGACATTGCTATAAGCAAGCGCCTTGTGGATGAATTGATTGACTTTCCAAAACCAATTGTTGGTGCTGTGAATGGTCCTGCCATGGGATTTGGAGTGACGACGCTTGCATTGTTTGATATGGTGTTTTGTACGCCTCAGGCTACGTTCATGACGCCTTTTATGAAGTTGGGATTCTGTGCAGAAGGATGCAGTTCGTACACGTTTCCCAGGATGATGGGGTTGTCCAAGGCACAAGAGTTTTTATTGTTGAATCGTACGTTTAGTGCAGAGGAAGCTGTTGGATGTAATTTAGTGAGTAAGGTATTGAGTGGGGAGGATTTTGTGCAAGAGGTGCTCAAGGTGATTGAGCCATTGGTAAAGTACCCTCAGCAAGCAGTAAGGCAGACCAAGGCACTTGTGTTTTCAGAGCAAGAGAGAGTGACATTGCATGAAGTGAATGCAAGGGAAATGAATTTATTGATTGAAAGGTTTTTGTCAGAAGAGTGTGCTGAGGCCATTACTGCCTTTTTTGAGCAGCGTAGGAGCAAGTTATAAACAGATGAGGTGGATTTATTAGACCATGGTGACCAATTCTTCTGCTGCAGTTGGGTGAATGGCAACAGTTGCATCGAAATCTGCTTTTGTTGCCTCCATTTTAACAGCCACTGCAAAACCTTGAAGCATTTCATCCACACCACGGCCAACCATGTGGATACCTACAACACGTTCCTCTTTACCAATAACCACCATCTTCATGACTGTAGGTTCCTTGCGTTCAAGGGGAGAAAAGTACATGTTGACAAAGCGAGAAGTGTACGTCTTGACATCATCTCCATACTTTTCACGAGCTTCCGCTTCAGTCAAACCAACGGCTCCGGAAGGTGGATGGGAAAAGATGACTGTAGGAATATCCTCATAGTTCAACTTGGAATTTGCAAACTTGGGAGGTCCGAAAAGACGGCTGGCAAGGTGTCGACCTGCCGCAATGGCCACAGGAGTCAACAAAGCAACACCACAGACATCACCAAGGGCATAGATGCCATTGACGTTGGTATTTTGATACTCGTCTACCTTGATGTGACCAGCTTGATCCATCTCTACGCCCACATCCTCCAAACCAATGTCCCTTGTGTTGGGATCACGTCCTATGGCCCAAATCAAGGAATCCACTTCAATAGGATCATTGGCTTCACCAAAGTGCACAGTATAGGACTCCGATGTGCTCCTTTCTACACGGGAGACTTGAGCATGAGGAATGTGTGTGGCACCCTTTTTCTTCAATTCATCCAAGACAGTGTGCTGGATAATGGAGTCAAAGGATCGCAACACAACATCAGACCTCGTCACAATATGAACCTTGCTACCAAGTGCATTGAAGATTCCTGCTAGTTCCACACCAATGTACCCAGCACCAACAATGCAAACGCGTGCAGGTTGTTGTTCCAAGTCAAAGAATCCATCGCTCGTAATGCCAAGTACTGCACCAGGAATAGAAGGAATGCGGGGATAACCACCAGTCGCAATCAGTACATGTTTACCTTCCAATTCTTGACCATCATCAACAACCACCTTGTTTCTGCCCGTAAAACACGCTCTTCCTTGGAAATACTCCACTTCAGACTTTTTCAAATTGTTTGCATAAATCCCATTCAATCTAGCAACATAGGCATCACGTTTGGCTTTGATGGTAGCCCAGTTGATTTTTGCTGCAGGTGCCGCTTTGTCATCATGCTGGAATTCAAAACCATATTCACGTGCTTCGTTGATGGTTTCTTGGATGAATGAGGTGTTCCACATGACCTTTTTAGGGACACAGCCAACATTGACGCACGTACCTCCAAGGCGAGCTGATTCAACGAGGGCCACTGAAGCACCATAACTGGCTGCACGTCTCGCTGCTGCTAACCCTCCACTACCACCTCCAATCACAAGGAAATCGTATACTTTTTTAACAGACATGAGAGTGAAACCGATGAAAATCGTGAGAAAATGATTTCTTTGAAAAAAAGTGACTGCTTATGTAATCAACCGAGTCTTTATCCTCTCACAAGGTTGGCACACACCCATTTACTTCCATCCTTGTTGTGAATAACGACAGACTTGCCAATAATCTCCCTGGTGTTGACCTGTCGGTCATCGTAGTAGACAGAAAACCAGCCATTTTGACGTGGACGGATAAGGCTACCCCATTTGCCAGCCAAGTCACCCACCTCGCACTTGTTAAAGTTGTTGCGGTCACACTTGTAGTTGGGACCAGTGTTGACGCGGAAGGGATCGTAATGAGCTCCTGTGGTGTTGCAGTCACCATTGGTAACTGCGTTTTGATGAATGTGGTAATTGTAGGAGGCGCCAACATCTAAACCTTGATCGATGCGCACGACGACATGGCTGCCACGTTGAATGGGAGTGAAGCGAATGGTACCACGGACACCATTTTGGTTAAAGGTACCAACCAAACCTTGGTTTTGACCTTGGGATTGTTGGGGAGCGGCAAATGCAAAAGTGGAAAGAGTGGCAATGAAAAGAGTATTGAACAACATGCTATGCAATTGAAAGTGTACAGAAAAAAGTAAGGAGTGATGGATGAAAGCCAAAAGCGCGCTCCCTTTTAGCCAAGGGTTGATCCAGAAATACACGATGCTATAATAATCCATCGGCAAAAATAGTACTCACGTGACTTGCATTCGATCTGGGTTGGAAAATGCAAAGAATTGTTTTACCCTTTGACCATCAAGAGGATTATGCTGCCATCATTCTCAATCAGCCGTTGCCGAGCTGCGCATTGGACATTTGGGGACGAGGCAAGAGATGAGCATTCGATTCTTGTCACTTTTGATAGCAACTCTACGAATTTGTGCTGATGGCGGTGCAAATCGACTCCACCACCTCATACAGGAGCATCCGTACGTTCTTTTACGTCTCAAGGTTGATGTGAGTAGGGATATTCTGTTGCCTCACTTGATTTGTGGTGATTTGGACTCGATAACACCAATGGTGCTGCAGTACTTTTCTGGCAAGGTAGACGACCATACCACCCTCCACATGTACCATGGCATAGGATATACAAGTGATCAGGATTGAAGATCAAAACTCTACAGACTTTGAGAAGGCACTTGGCCACATTCCAGTGGACATGCCAGTCGTTGCATTGGGTGCGCCTGGTGGTGGACGCCTTGATCAAATCATGCATGGCATGAATGTGCTTTATAAGCATTCAACAAGGCGCATTTATATGATTGACACCATCAATGCTACGTGGATCCTTCCAAGAGGTCAAGTGGAATTGCATGTACCATTGTGGATGCAAAACAAATCATGTGGTCTCCTACCCATAGGTCAATCCGTCACCTTGACCACTCAGGGATTGCAGTGGGACCTAAATCACACCGTTTGCTCCTTTGATGGCCTAGTAAGTACTTCCAATCGCATAACGGACTCCATTGTACGAATAACAACCTCGGAACCACTTATTTGGACGTGTGAACATGATATGCAATCAACCAAAACGAGCTTGATAAGCGAGGTTCAATGAGGTGACCCACGTGATGACGAAAATTGTCATAAAAGGACGTCATCTCGCCCTTAAGAAAAATTTTCACCCCACCTCTGGAAAAAAAAATCTTTTTTTCTACTTTTTGGCTGTTGAGACTTTTTGACCTTGACTGCCAAATCGACCACTCCCCTCCCACATCGTTACACACAGCCCCCCCGTGCCGACCAACCTTCAACTCCCCCATCAGCATCAATCAACATGGATACCAACAATACTGCAAAACATTTCTTGCATCAAATGGTCAATGACACCCAACTTGACATGACTGCTCTGTTGGCCATGGGTGCTTCCACAGACAAACCATCCTCTGTCTATGGTGCCCCATCGGCCCTCCATCAGCCTTTGGTCATGCCTAATACCTCACCTCAATCGATCACGTCCAATCACTCTGCTCCATCTGGTCTGATGGTGCCAAACACATTGCCTTCATCTCAAGTCTCTAATGCAAGTGGATTGGTTCTACCCACTCCACCTTCTATGCCATCCACCCCTGTGGTGGCAGGTGTCGTCTCTGAAGGCCCTTACACTTCCATCCACAACATTTACCCTGCTTTGCAGTATGTCCCTTGCCTTTCTTACTTGTCATGATCCTTTATAGGAATGTTGTCGCCCATTTTGATGTTCGGTGCCAGTTGGATTTGACCAAAGTGGTTGAACAGTCTCGCAACAGCGAGTACAATCCAAAAGTATAGCAACTCTCTATTATGTGTATGCTCATGCCCCCCTTTTTTAGCGTTGTGCAGGTGTCATCATGCGCCTCCGTGAACCTCGTAGCACAGCAGTCATCTTCAAGACTGGTAAGATCATGGTAGCCGGGGCAAGGTCTGAAGCAGATGCTCGGCTAGCAGCACGCAAGTTTGTGCGTATCCTCAACAAAATTGGTTACGATGAAGCCAAGTTTACCAACTTTCGCATTACCAACATGGTTGGTTTGGTAGACTTGCAGTTTCCAATTAGGCTTGAAGCCTTTGAGAAGTTCTGTGGACCCTCTGCTTTGGTATGTATATAGCGTGCATGTATACGCTAATACCTTTTACAGTATGAGCCTGAACTATTTCCAGCAGTCATTCTGCGCGTTCTTCAGCCAAAAGTAACCTTCCTCGTGTTTGGTTCTGGCAAGATTGTCATGACAGGTGCAAGAGTACACTCTCCTATTATGCATTCCATTGACCCTGCTGTAGACCTATGATGACATTTGCAAAGCCTTTGATACCGTTTACCCCGTATTGACCAACTTCCGCCTCACCATGCCCGTCCTTACTGCAAACAACAGCACTACCAAGCCTTCTGCTGCTAAAAGGCAACGTGCTCCCGCTTCCTCTACCCCTACATCCTCTACAACCACCCCTGCTACACGTGCTAGCAGATCTAGAAAGTAAAAAAATGGGATTCTCGTGATGGTACGTGTGTATGGTGATGGCTGTTGGTGATATCAATGCATTGGGTTGTATTTGTGCATGTACATATGAGTGTGTAGCGCGCTCTTGCTAATTGCTTCCTTGGTGGTGGATGCAATCTCTTTCGTTTTATATTTAAAATTGGCATAACAAGCTGAGTGTGTGTGTGTGTGTGTTTTAAAAAGAAAACCAGGTGGGTCAAGTCGAATCGTGTACACCAAACGCGTGTGTATGCTCATCTCTCTCTGCTTGATCCTCCAATAAAAAAAGTGCTGCGCTAAAAATAAGTTGTTGTTTATATACTTATACACTAATATGGAAAGAAGCAAGGACAAGTGTGTGTTCCTTCACTGTAGTAAGGGTTCCAAGGAGCCACTTCTCTCACTATGATCACCACCAACACTACCAACAAGCTCACTTAGATGATCCTCAACACCACCAAGGTTCAAACCCATTTCCTTGACTTCAGCAGCTGTCAAAAACCTCCCACCAGGTCCCCTTGGCCTTCTCATTGCATGTTTATGCCTACTTTCATGCAAATAAGGCTTTCTTTGCTTGGCCACTTTGTTCTGCTCCTCCAATTTTGCCCTTGCGGCTCTTCTTTTCAATATCCGATGGTACTGTTTAGCATTCACATACAATGGTTCGTCTTCAGACTGTAAAGCAAGGCCCTGTGACTGCACCTGTTGTTGGTGATGAAAACTGTTGGGAGGAGGAGGAGGAGGAGGCTGGAACATGGTGTTCAAGGCAGCAGCTGCCGAGACAGTATGACCATTGGGAGAACCAGGCCTTACAAACATTTGAGTTTGGTTCTGCATAATCATATAAGGCGGATAATTGAGAAAAGGGTGAGAATACATGGCGTGTTGGTTCATGGGCTGAGCATTAGTCATGTGCATTTGATGCTGTGCTGCTGCTGCCGCCATCATTTGTTGTTGAGCTTGTTGTTGCTGCTGAGTATGGTGATCCATAAAAGGGCCCGAATTAGTGGGATTACTTGGCACAGAAGAAAAGGAAGTTGCTAGATCCATAACGAAAGAGTTGTGAGTGGCTGGGCAAAACGTGAAGAAAAAGCAGAAATTCTGAGTGGCTGACGGACAGCTCGAACCATTTCCATTTGCTAAGCGGAGCTGTTGTGTTTATGGAGGCTGTCAAAGTTGTTGATCGAGACCTGAAAGGGGTTGTAGAGGAGTTGGGGATGGTGGTTGGTTAATTTATGCATCATGTATGCGTGTGGAATGATACAGTTGACCAATTGCGACTAAATCCATCACTAATGGACACTCTAGCAACATTTATTGCCTCCACTCATGACACCTTGAACCACCATCATGGGCCATAGTTTCAGTGTAAAATTTCTTTTCTTCGTGATCCAAAATCAGCAAGATGCAAATGGAGGATTACACAAATAATCGTACGTAATCACGCGTGCTGATTGCTCTAATCCCTTCAGACTATCCTCAAGACGATCTCTTTGAGGATGAAGCCGATGACATTACGCAAGAAGATTGCTGGACCGTCATCACATCCTTCTTTGATCGCAATGGTCTTGTGCGCCAACAACTTGATTCCTTTGATGATTTCATCATGACCACCCTTCAAGAACTGATTGATGAGAATTCTGAACTCGTCATTCAAACTTCTGGCAAGTCTGCAAACGATCAAGACGTCATCAAACGCTATGAAATCAAATTTGGACAAGTGTACCTCACTAAACCAAGTGTGACGGAACGTGATGGTACAGTGGACATGCTAACACCTCAACAAGCGCGCTTGAGGAACCTTACGTACAGTAGTCAAATGTATTTGGAAATGCATCAGACTTTACTCGTGTATGACCCTCAAGATCCTATGAATTATGGCAAGACGTCTCTTGCTGACATGATTCCACGCGTTGAGGAGTCCAATGAAGAGCAGACGCAAAAGGTGTACATTGGTAAAATTCCCATCATGTTGCGCAGTAGTTTTTGTCATCTTCATCAACTGTCTGAAGCTAGTTTGTACCACTTGCATGAATGTCCTCATGATCAAGGTGGTTATTTTGTGATCAATGGTTCTGAGAAGGTCTTGATCGCTCAAGAACGCATGGCTACGAATCAAGTGTACATTTTCCAAACGAGTGGTGCTTTGGCATTCCGTGCAGAGATTCGTTCACAACCTGAAAAGGGCTCACAGATGGCTTCGCAATTGTCGGTTAAAATGTTGTCTAAAACAGGTGATAAGGAATTGGGTGGACAGTACATTCGTGCCACACTTCCCTACATCAAGCAGGATGTGCCTGTTGTGATTGTGTTTCGTGCCATGGGTATTGTGTCTGACCATGACATTATTGAGCATATTTGCTATGATCCTACCGATTCACAAATGATGGAGATGCTCAAACCATGTATTGATGAAGCCTTTGTTGTGCAAGAACAGGATGCTGCACTAGATTACATTGGGAGACGTGGTACTACTCTTGGTGCCAATCGTGAAAAGCGTATCAAGTATGCCACAGAGATCCTTCAAAGGGAAATGCTGCCTCACATTGGTACCATTCGACGCAACATGACACGTAAGGCCTTCTTCTTTGGCTACATGATCCATCGTTTACTCTTGGCCGCATTGGAAAGAAGGGAGTTGGATGATCGTGATCATTATGGTAAAAAGCGTATGGATTTGGCTGGTCCTTTGCTAGCAGGCTTGTTTCGCATGTTGTTCCGCAAATTGACCAGAGATGTACAAAAATATCTGCAAAAGGTGCTGGATGAACGTGGTAACTTCAACCTTGCTTTGGCAGTCAAGAGTAACACGCTCACCAATGGTCTCAAGTACTCTCTTGCCACGGGTAACTGGGGTGATCAAAAGAAGGCTGCTCAAGCACGTGCTGGTGTCTCTCAAGTATTGAATCGTTACACATTTGCCTCCACCTTGTCCCATTTACGTCGCTGTAATACGCCCATTGGAAGAGATGGCAAGTTGGCCAAGCCTCGTCAACTTCACAACACTCATTGGGGTATGGTATGTCCTGCAGAGACGCCTGAAGGTCAGGCATGTGGTCTTGTCAAGAACCTTGCACTCATGGCTTACATTTCAGTGGGTACTCCAAGTCATCCGGTCATTGAGTTCCTTACGGATTGGCAAATGTACAATCTTGATGAAGTATCCGCTTCTGACCTTGCAAATGCCACCCGTGTGTTTGTCAATGGTGTATGGGTTGGCATTTCAGATCGTATTACAGAAATTGTGGAAAACTTCAAGGTTCTACGTCGCAAGTCCCATGAAATCTACCGTGAAGTCAGTATTGTGTACGATATCCGTGAGCAAGAGTTGCGTATCTTTACAGATGCTGGTCGTTGCTGCCGTCCACTCTTCATTGTTGACCGAGACACTCAAAAGCTCAAGATTACACGTTCACATGTCGATCACCTTTTACAAAGGCGTGCGCCAGATCGTGAAACCCTTGGTTGGGATTACTTGAAGCAAGAAGGTGTGATTGAATTTGTGGACACTGAAGAAGAGGAAACTTGCATGATTTGCATGTCCCCTGAAGATTTGCGTGATTCTCGCCAATACAACTTGCATGGTATCCAACCAGACCTCAAATCCGATGACATGTCTGCTCGCATCAGGACACGTGTGTACGCTCATACATGGACTCATTGTGAAATTCATCCCAGTATGATCCTTGGTATTTGTGCTAGTATCATTCCATTCCCTGATCACAACCAAAGTCCTCGTAACACCTATCAAAGTGCTATGGGTAAGCAAGCCATGGGCATTTATCTTACCAACTTTGCTGTTCGCATGGATACTCTTGCCAACATTCTCTACTATCCTCAAAAGCCACTGGTTACCACACAGTCAATGGATTACCTCAAATTCCGTGAGTTACCTGCTGGTCAAAATGCTATTGTGGCCATTCTCTGTTACAGTGGTTACAATCAAGAAGATTCAGTGATTATGAACCAAAGTTCCATTGATCGTGGTTTGTTTCGTAGTTTGTTTTATCGCAGTTTTAGTGATCAAGAAAAGCGAGTTGGCATGGAACACGTTGAACTCTTTGAAAAGCCAACGCGTGAAACCACCGTTCGTCTTCGTCATGGTACTTATGAAAAGTTGGATGAAGATGGTTTGGTGTTCCCAGGTGAACGTGTGAATGGAGATGACATTCTCATTGGCAAGACTGCACCTTTACCAGTGGAATCAGAGGAAATGGGTCTTCGACATGGGTCTCAGGACCGAAGAGATGCCAGTACACCCATGAGGAGTACAGAATCAGGTATTGTTGATCAAGTGCTCGTGAGTACCAACCAAGAAGGTCTCAAGTTTGTCAAGGTTCGCATACGTAGCACTCGTGTCCCTCAAATGGGTGACAAGTTTGCCAGTAGACATGGTCAAAAGGGTACCATTGGTATCACTTATCGTCAAGAGGACATGCCCTTCACTGCCAATGGTATTACACCCGACCTCATCATCAACCCTCACGCCATTCCTTCTCGTATGACCATTGGGCATTTGATTGAATGTTTACTTGGTAAAGTGTCTACTTTGGTGGGTAGTGAAGGTGATGCAACTCCATTTACAGATGTTACTGTGGAAGCCATTTCTAGTGAATTGGAGGCTAGAGGTTATCAAAAGCGTGGATATGAAGTCATGTACAATGGGCACACAGGTCGCAAATTGGAGGCTCAAGTGTTCCTTGGTCCCACTTACTACCAACGCCTCAAGCACATGGTGGACGACAAGATTCATTCACGCAGTCGTGGCCCTGTTCAGATCCTCACTCGTCAACCCGTGGAAGGGCGTAGTAGGGATGGTGGTCTTCGTTTTGGTGAAATGGAACGTGATTGCATGATTTCCCATGGTGCCGCTACTTTCCTTAAAGAACGTCTCTTTGACGCATCTGATGCCTACCGTGTACACGTGTGTGACTTGTGTGGTTTGATGGCCATTGCTAATCTCAAAAAAGACATGTATGAATGCCGTGCTTGCCATAACAAGACTCAAATCTCCCAACTCCACATTCCATATGCTGCCAAACTACTTTTCCAGGAACTCATGTCCATGAACATCGCGCCACGTATGATGGTGTTTCCTCAAGGATTTGATCATTAAAATTTAATAGTGTACATGATGTAAGGCTGCCTTGAGGCATTCTACTCCTTGCAAGAGGAGTTGTTGGACCATCCACTTGCTCACTTGAGACTGTGTGGTCAGTGTCGACAATTTAACCAATCTAGCTTCATGGTCTTGCAGTGCCAATGCCAGTACGCGCTTTACCCTCTCATCCACACCTGCACCATTACCCATAGCCATACGCAGTCGATAGGAAACTCGACCTTCACCATCCACATGATAATCTCCCAACAATCCTTTGGAAGCCAACCTTGCCTTGTCCTTTTGATCCAGCTGTCCTTCAACCACATGGTCCAAAAGTACCACATTGAAAGGATTATCAGGTACAATGAACCCGTACTCAACCAACAGGAATTGATTGTCATGTGGTCCATAGTTGAGAAAAACTTGCTCACCACGCTTATAGTCCCTTTCTGCACGTATCACGAATTCATTTAGTTTTGGATCAAAGGTAGCTGTGATGACTTGATTGCATTGATGGTTTAGAAAGTCTAGAAAAGGAACAAGTGCAATGCAGTCACGTTTGAGCATATTGTCCATGTGCATGTAAATACAACGCGTATTGACTAGTGGAATGAGATGGCAAGTATGATGGAGGTACCGGTTAACCATGCCCAATTGAAAGTTGTACGTGACAAGTTGCCACCAAGGAGTTTCCATGCGCGTTCCATTTTGATTCGTTGGTCAGCAACAGTTGTTTGAAGGGTTAGTGGACAGCATTCTAACAGAGTAGGTTCATACATGATGGGCATAGTATCAAAAGAAGCTGGCAAGACGGTAAGATAAGTTTTCCAGAATTCAACACAAGTGGAAGGTGGCAAGCAAGATGGTTGAGTTTTCAAGAGCGTTAGGAAGGCTGCAATAAGGTCATGGGCAGGTGCATCCTTATTTAACCATGGACATGTGGCCAAGATGGTTGGTTTGGTGAGTAGGTGGCTATGAGGGACGTGCAGGATGGTGTTGTGCTTCTAAGGGTAGTGTGAGTGGATGTGTTGAGTGGAGTTGCATACATGAATGGGTCGTGTTGCCATGATACCGCGTCCAGTGTCTAATGGGATGATCAAGGTGACAGGGGAACGCGTACCTGTGAATTCAGTTGGGTAAATGGGAAACTTGTACGCATGTTGTGGGGACGCGTCGTTCAGTTGATGAACAAGTTTAAGCCAAGTGGACATTTTTTTGTGTCAATAAAAAGACCCAAGTCACGTGTGCATAGAGTAGCTACATTAACCTTTCCTATAGAGTGTTTCAAGGTTGTATGGAAGGGCAATTGAATGGACTTTCCATGGCCACGTGACTGCAAATGCTTTGAAAAAACAGCCGCTCCACCCCACACTCTCAAAATCTTTTTCCTTTCCAATCTTGATCCCTCTTTAACAACTTCCTTTTAACGTCCTCTCTCTTTTAACGTCCGTTCAATCCGCCGCTTTCTAGCGTAACGCCAAACTCTTCCTTCCACCACCCTCATCTTTCTTCTTATTATGAACCATCTCCTTCTCCTCTCCACTTTATTTGCTTTATTCGGTAGCAACCTTGCTCAAGATGCTAATGTAACAGCACCATCTTTGGAACTCGACCCCGCCTTCCCAAACCAAGCAAGCTGCCCTCTCATCCCAAAGGATACCAAATCCCCCGCCCACTTTGCCTGTGCTCTCGCTGGCACTGATACCTGCTGCACTCAAAAGCACGGTATGCTCGTCCTTGCTACCCAATGGATCCCAAACAGTGGTGAAGTTGATGAATTCACTCTTCACGGTCTTTGGCCAAATACCTGTAGCAATGGCCGTACTGCTGATGGTGGTTGTGATGTCAAGCGCGTCTACAACGACATGACTCAATTCCTTGATGATGACCTTGAAAAGGAATTGACCAAGTACTGGCCCAGCAAGTTTGGTGACCACAATTCCTTCTGGACTCATGAATGGAACAAGCACGGCACCTGTATGACCACCCTTGACCCCAAGTGTTTCTCTGGAAACAAGGAGTACAAGACTGGTGCTGAAATCAGCGTGTACTTTAAGCAAACCCTCAAGCTTCGTCAACAATACGAATTGTATCGTGCCATGAAGAAGAACGGTATTGTGGCTACATTGGATAAATCAAAGTGGAAGACTGCTGATGAAATCGCTGGAGCAATCAAGAAGGAATATGGTGTGAATGTCGCACTCAAGTGTAACGGTGGCATTCTTTATGAAGTTGTCATGTATTTTGCAGCTGTTGGTCGTGATGAATACGTGCCAATTGATGTGCCTACTAATTTGAAGCATAGTTGTGGAAAGTCTGGTTCCAAGGTGGGTTTGCCACCAAAGAAACTGTCTGGTACTCAGTTGCAAGTGTTGAAGGAGACTCTTGGCTATGACCTCGAACAAGTAATACGCAAGGATGAGATGTAATGCGCTTATGTGTTTCATTCCTTTGCATCCGAATAGTATTTTAACGACCCTTCTTTTTGAATTATTGTGTACATGTGTTGGTTGTGAGGTTATTGGAAAAGAGGAGGATGCCAGGGAGGAGTAGGAGGATGAGTTGGCCAAAGAAGATGGAGAGGAGGGCATAGTGGAGGTGATGGGGGATGCGAAGTAGTTCCACAACAAAGGTGGAGATGGTGGTCAAACAACCACAAAATCCGCTTGTGAGTGCCATGAACAGAGTGCAGGGGATGCCTTGAGTGTGTGATTTGCTATGTGAGAGTGTGTAGAGGATACCAAGGATCAGTGTACCAAGAATGTTGGCTGAAAAGGTGCCCAGTACAGTGGGGAGGAAACGGTTGTCTCGTCCATTGAATTGAAGTGCAAGAAACCATCTGGAAAGTGTGCCTAGGATGCCAAAGAGACAACTCCACAAGTAAAAGCGTGCATTTGCCCACCAAATAAAAGCCAGGCCACACGCAAGGATCACAAGGATGTTTAGGATGAATATGGCTGCATGGTGATGCTTGTCCACAGGTGAAGGGGCGTCCACAACTGCATCTTCAGTTGGTACAACTGGTCTTGGCTTTAGATGTGGAAAGCAATACCACATTGAGTACTTGCCTACTAATAAGCCCATGATGGACATGCTCAGTGTCACGTAGATTTGTACTAATGCACTCAGAATGCCCCAACCTCCAGCCTGCCATGCAAGAAACACATCCGACATCCATCCAGAAAAGGTTGTGATTGAACCAGCCATCCCTGTGGATAATCCCAAAACAATATGCCTGTTCCTGTACGTGTTTTAGTGGTCATGGAAGGGTGTACTTGCCATGCACTTAACCAAGGTGTTGCTGCAACCGTGCAACCCATACAAAAACATCCCAAGAACTGCACATGGATAAGCGGCCACAATGGATTACCACTATATGCATGCAGGTCAGACCATCCCAATCGAATCAAGACGCCCATCATGGAAAAGAGGGACAAATAGGCCATTTGTTCAGCCATCATCAAATCTTTTCAACATCAAATTAATTTCTAGTGGCCATATGCACCTCTTTACTCTTATCGCTCTGGTAGCGATCATCATTACGCCAATCGAGTCTCGTGGTCCCAGAAAGAAGAAAGCATCCACGTTTCATCAGTTCAAAGATGCTGCCTTCTCCCATTCTGATGACGACATGAAGTACAAGTTGCCTGATCCCAGCGTGGACTGGTGTGCCAAACTTGCTCAAGAACCCAACATCAAGCATGCGAGGCGTTGCATGAACTCGTTTGAATTCAATCAAGAGTTATTTCAGTCAACCGTGGAAACTGTTGCGCGTACCCTTCCACTTGTTGTCTTTTTGGATACTGCACGCAACACTCCTGACAAAAAGTACCAAAAGGATTATGATTTGGAAGCAGCAGTCAAGGCAGTGCAAGAGAGGAGTGAATGGGTGAATGATCGTGAATGGCAGGAGGCTCTTATGCGTGCATTTGTACCTTTCCATGATGGCCATGCAAGTTATACGCCCATGTGTTATAGGAGGATATTGTACAGACAGCCATTTTATATCTCGGCTTATTCAGACACTGGTACGCAATCCGTGCTACAAAGACGATCTCCACAAGAGGAGGGTGAAATGCCTCAACAACAAAAGAAGCCAAAGAGGGAATTTAGCAGAAAGCAGCATCGTGCCTTGACCAACCGTAGCAAGAAAAATGCCAACTACCAACAAGTCAAGTTTTTTATTAGTGGTTTGTCCAGTCGTGCAACAGAACAGGACAAAAAGTACCTTGGGAGACAAGTGACACATGTGAATGATTTGGAAGCATTTGATCACTTTTGGAATTATGCCAACTTGCGTGTAGCTGATTTCAAGGATGGTGGTGCTCGTTTCAACAACCTGTTTGCTCGTATGACCTATGCACGTGGTTCTGGTTGGTCCATTACACCAGGATTTTACACTTCTCGTGGGAGGTTACCTCAGAAAAAGTTCTTTACGTGGACACTTGCTCCATTGGATTCTGGAGGTGAGCCTGAGAAGATTCAGCGTGAATGGGAAGTCATTATTCCTACTTATATTAGTTTCAAGGACAAGCAGGAGTTTTGGAACAAGTATTGTCTGATGAACAAACCAGAGGAGAAAAAGTTGGATGTCGCTACGACCAAACCACCCACGCCTCCCAAGAAGAACAATGTACCCTTACCTGTTCAACCATTGCAAAAGGTCAAAAAATCTGCTTCTGATGCTGTGGTGGTGGATGTGTTGCGTGATACCAAGACTGACTTGCAATTCAAAACTGACAAGCAGGCCAAGATGGTCATTGACAAGCCAGACAAGCCCATTATTGACGCACCAGGACTCGCTTTCTTCATTGCACCTTCTTATCCATCAGTTGGAGTGTTGCACGTATTTACTTTTGGTGTCACGTCAACTGCTGATCAAACCAGCTGGAGAACCGGTCTTGCTGATATTGTAAAGGAAGTCAACAAGCGTCAACTCACTCATTTGATTGTGGATTTGAGTAACAATGGTGGTGGAAATGCCTGTCTGGCTTCTGAGCTGTTGTCTATTTTAGTGCCTCATCCAAGGGCACCGTTCCCAGCTTTGCGTAAAATCTTTTGGAAGGATGCACGTTTGTCTCCCTTGATGGATTTGTTGATCAAAACCTCCATTGAAAAGGGCGACAAAGGATCCAACTTTCATCCAAGTGGTTACCTCAATGTCAAGACTCGCAAAGAGTTTGCTGGAATGGATTTTATCAACCCACCACGTTTTCCAACGGTTCAAGCACAAGGATCAAATGAACCCATGGCTTACTCTCAGTACTTTAGGGACAAGTGTGCCACCCCAGAGGATAATCCTCTCAAACGTGTCAAGTTGGGCATTCCACCATCGCACATTACAACGCTTAGCAATGGATTGTGTGGTAGTGCATGTGGACGTGTTTACCATTACCTAAGAGAGTTGGCAGGTGTCAAGGAAGTCGTCACGGGTGTCATTCCAGGTCGTCCACGTTCAGCTTCAGCCTTCCCTGCAACTCAAGTCTTGGATTTGGATTTTATTGTGTCTCAAGTGAAACGTCTTGGTTTGCAGGATAATGAGTTGGTTCCCGCACCTTTCCCAGTACAAGCTTCCCTCAGGTTTCCTGTGCGTGAAAGCTATGGATTTCAAAAGCATGAAATTCCATTGGAATACCTCTTTGTTCCAAGCAAGCACAACATTGATTTGACCAAGGAACAAATTCAGCAACCAGCATTGGTGTGGGATAAGGTGGTGGAAACTTTGAGGTGGCATCCTGTCAAGCATCAAGTGGCCATCAATCCTCATCCTGGCAATATGAATGACCAATGGGGCCCTCCTCCTCCAATGAATGGACCATTTATGCATCAAGAAGGGCCTGATGACTCAATGGATCCAGAAGAATACTCTCCACCTCCTTCCATGGATCAAGGTGGTGAACATGACAATTAGTCTTTATTCAACAAATTGTTTTGTTCATGCCATTCCTGAATGCTCAAAGGAGGGTATTCATTGTACTGATGGACATGGTGTTCTGGAGTGTCCTTTGGAACTTGTACCCATTTAGCCTTGTTTTTTAGCATAATGTGTACACTTTGAGGTGCAGGAGGGAGGTCATCATAGTCCACAGCAGAGGCATAAGGGTAAAAGTAAGGATGGAATTTTGGATCATAAGCAAAGAGATAGGAGGCACAATTCACGCAAAATGAACGCAAATTACCACTACACAGAATTAAGAGGGACATGTGAGACACTTGCACTAAGACTTGCTGATCTTTGGGCACAGAGTAATCCTGAACAGCCTGATAAATTCTAACAAGTGTAAACAAAACCATTCTACCAAGGAAACTTGCCTGATATTTTCCCCACCCTTTAGAATAGTGAGTGAATTATACTAGAGAGGTATTAATGACGTGCAGAAAGGGTCAGGGGACATACATCTCCTTTGATATTCACGCATGCACCTGAACCACCTTGCGTTTTTCTGCAAATAGAGCTGTTTTTGTATGAGCATAAAGTGAGCAATGATGTTACCAATAGCAGTACATGTAAGGCACAGGCGTTTCTGTTCTGAATTTGAATTGTATTTGGCGGCAATGGCAGCTTGCAAGCAAATGAAGTGGCATATCCTTTTTGAAAGAATTTTTTTTTCACCACCTGAAAAAATCTCAATGGACTCTGATCGCCAAGCCATCGTCGTCGGCATCAGTTTTGGCACCCAGTTTGCCGCATTCTCCGTCATCAATCAAGAAGGTCACGCTGAAGTCGTTGCTAATGAGGATGGTGAACGCATGACCCCATGTGCTGTGACTTTTGGTGAACAAGAATTCGCTGGCTCTCAAGCCAAGTCTCAAATGATTAGGAACCCTGCCAATACCGTGGTAGAGTTTCGGGATTTACTAGGATTAGAGTAACGCGTCTCTTTTTCCCAATTTAAACGCGCATGTAGATTCAACGATCCCATGGTCCAAGATCATAAAAAACGCCTTCATGTCACCATTGACGAGGATAACGGTCTACCCGTCTACAAAGTGGCTTCAGCACAAGATTCAGAGCAAAAGGTTGCCTATACGCCATTACAAGTGGCTTCCAAGTTCCTTGCACGTTTGGTTGAATCTGCAACTGCTTACATTGGTGCTCAGCCTGTTGGTTATTGCTTATCTGTGCCTGTGCATTTCACCTTTGCTCAAAGAAGTGCTCTTATGGAAGCTGCGAAACTTGCCAATATTCCAATTCTTCAGTTGGTTTCTGAACCTGCAGCCGCCTGTCTTGCTTATCATGCCAACATGTCTCCACATGACATGCGTCAATTAGACAAGACCAAAGTGGTGTTTGATTTGGGTGCATCTTCCCTTGAAATCAGTGTTGTTGCTGTCCGTGGTGGCGTCTACACGATTCTTTCATCTTCTAGGGACACGTCTATTGGCGGTCATGACTTCGATGAAGTTTTGTTGAAGCATTTTGCTGCTGATTTCAAAAAGGGTACTGGTTTGGATGTATTTGAGAATGAGCGTGCCAAGGCTAAATTGTCGTACGCTGCTGAAATCACCAAACGTACGTTGAGTTCCAGTACCACGGCAACTTGTTCTGCAGAATCTGTGTTGATGGGCCGTGATTATCATGGTAGCATCAACAGAATGAGATTTGAAATGCTTGCAAGAAGTCTCTTCAACACGTGTATTGAACACACTGAAGCTGCATTGAAGAAGGCTGGTATTAATGCTACTCAAGTGGATGAAGTCGTGTTGATTGGTGGAAGTACGCGCATGCCCAAGCTTCGATCTCGTCTACGTGATGTGTTCCGTTCTCCTCACACACTTTTCAGAAGTGAAATTGAACCAGATGAAGCTATTGCACGCGGTTGTGCTGTTCAAGCCTCCTTGATCCATGCTTACCATTTGGAAGATGCTGATCTCGCCAAACTTCTTGGTGAGACCACTACAGGTCAGGAAGCCCATAACCTTGCACCTCATTTGGCCAAGGCTGTTGGTGTGCTGGATGCAGAGGGTAACTTCCAACCTATTCTCAAGCGTGATTCTCCCCTTCCTGTGCGTCGCGTGGTACAAACCAAGAATGCTGATGGGCAAACTGCCGTATTGTTGGATGTTTATGAAGGTTTTGAAGATGAGTTGGTGTTTGAAGAGGAAGAAGTTGTGGATGAAGATGGTGAAACAGACACCAAGATCACCTCCAAGATTGTCAAGAGTGATAAGACACGAGTTGCTCAAGTAGTTTTGGATGGCCTCAGTGGTGGTGAACAAGTGGAATTACAGTTCCAAGTGGACAAGAAGGGTGAATTGCAAATTGTGGCTCGTGATGCAACCAACAACCGTGCCGTCAGATGCATTGTTCCACCATCCTCTGCTTAATGGCCAGTAAACTCTCTCATTTTATTGACCAACTTGTTCAGCAACAGGTTCTTCAATAGCAACTTTGAGAGGTTCCTCTCTAATCACAAACTCAGCCTTGACTGGCAACTTGTCCATTCCCAATTTAACGGCTTCCTTTGCTAATTCAGGCCTCATTCCAGGACCATCCAACTCCAACAATATCCTTCCAATAGGCACACGACATGCCCAATGATCAAATGGGCCCTTGCCCTTACCCATACGCGTTTCATTACCCTTTTTTGTGACTGGAATATCAGGAAACACACGTAGCCAAATCTGAGAACCCTTGATCACCTTGATCTTACGCTTGATGGCCTTGGTCACTGCTTCAATCTGCTTGGCACTTAGACGCGCTGGTCCTTTGAGTCGAATTCCAAATCGTGCAAAAACAAGTGTTGTACCCTTTGTTGACCCACCAGTTGGTACAGGAATGCGTCCTTTATGTGCTTTGCGATACTTGAATTTACGTGGAGCAAGAGTTGACGCGTTCCTTATGATGGAATGTATGGGCCAACAAGGTGAGATGATCCGCGTTCGCAATTGTGCCAACATTTTTCTTTTAATCAAAAAAATGTCAACAAGACGAAGGCCTTTGGTGCCAGATTCATCAGATGAGGAGGATGAAACAGTGACAAATGGTGTAAATGGTCATGCTATATCATCATCTTCTCCTGTATGCGGATATATGCGGTGAAATGACCAATTCTAGATTTCATCTAAACGTAAATCTGATGCAGTGGAAGTTATTCAACAGAACAAACGTACGCGTCCATCTCAATCTATGGGGGACGAACTGCATTCCAACCTTTCTGTACTTGACTTGGATCAAATCGCCAATGGTGATGACGTGGAAAGTTTGTATGATGAAGCAGAAGAAGAAACACAGGCAGCTCACCTCGCCAAACGTGTAAGCGCGTCTCTATCACCTTTTAAATGACTTTGATTAGCCTGTTTCCGTTTCTGGTGTATTGGAGAGCGTGGAACTCATCAATTTTATGTGTCACAAGCATTTAATGGTTCAACTTGGACCTAATCTCAACTTTGTTATTGGACACAATGGAAGCACGTGTCTTTTGACGGGATGTTGACTGATTTGCCTAGGTGGAAAGAGTGCTATTTTGACTGCCATTACCATTTGTTTGGGTGTCAGTGCAACAAGTACATCACGAGCAGGCTCCCTCAAAGATTTTATCCAGAGTGGATCCACAGTTGCACAAGTAACCTGCAAGCTCAGTAATCGTGGGGAAGATGCTTATCAAAATGATATGTATGGTGATTCCATTTACATTGAACGACGCATCCAAGCCAATGGTGGTGGCGGCTACAAGATTAAGAACGTCAACAAAAAGATCATCTCAACTAAAAAGGAAGATTTGGTCGCCATCATGGATTACTTTAATGTGCAAATGGACAATCCCATGAATGTACTCACACAAGACAAGGCACGAGCGTTCCTGAGTTCAAGTACACCTGAGAAAAAGTACGAATTGTTCCTCAAAGGCACGCAACTTAGTGACATGCATGAAACATACCAAATGGTTCGCAAGAATCTCGTGACGCAGCAAGAGGTTATGGTGAGGAAGAATGAGGCGTTTAATGAAATTCGCAGGCGTCTTGAAGTTTTGGAAGAAAAGTTGGAGGACATGAACCAATTTCAACACATGCGTGACAAGTTGAACAAGATGAAGGATGAGATGGCGTGGGCCCAAGTGGAAGAGTTGGAGAATGAGGTGGTTGCATTGGAAAAGAAACTGGCAAAGTCTTTGGAGCGTATTCCTCAATTACAGGAGAAATTGGAACAAGAACAAGCGAGCAAGAAGCAAGCTCAAGCAAAGTTGGTTGAAATGGATAGCTTGTTGCAGCGTGATTCCGAGGCTGGAATAACTATGAATGCTCGCAAGGAAGTTGTCAAGCAAGAGTTGAAGCAGATTCGTGCCAAGAAATCCGAGTTGATGGAACAAGAGTCAGAAATCAATAATCATATTCGTCGTTTGAAGAGCGAGATTGATAGATGGAACAGGACCATCAAAGAGGAGAATGATAAGCTCAAGGACAATGGTGGTGAATCCAAAGTTATTTTGCAGGAACAATTAGAGCATGCTGAACGATTGGTCAATGAATTTGCAACAAAAATCGCTGATTTACGTGCAAGTGAAGGCAAGTTGACTGAGCAGGTGGAACGTATCAAGGACAGCATTCGCCAAGTCAACACTGAAGGTAAGCGTGAAGAGGATGAGCGTGGACGTGCACACGTCATGTTGGAGAACATCAAAGCACAGTCAGGGAATCGAATGGCAGCTTTTGGTCGCAACATGCCCGATCTCTTGCGTGAAATCGAGACATCCAAGCACAGATTCAAAGGACCAGTTATCGGACCTTTTGGTGCCTTTCTGCAAGTCAAACAAGACGAATGGGTCAATACGCTCGAGAATGTCATTGGACGTGTCTTGGCTGACTTTGCCGTATCCAACCAAGACGATCGCAAATTACTCATGAACCATGTCAAGAGGCTCAACTTGAACCACATTCGTATCCATGTTGTGGACTTTGACGTCTTTGATTACTCACAAGGTGAACCACATTCCAACTTTCTGACTGTCGCACGTGTCTTACAATTCACAGATGAACGTGTCAAATGCATCATGGTCAACCAAGTCAGCATTGAAAAGATTGTGTTGATTGCTGATCGTCGTGAGGCAGAGCAAGCCATGCGACCACGTTTTCCAGACAATGTGGTTGCTTGTTTCACTGTGGACAATGTGTCTGTTGGTACCAAAACCGGATCATTAGCCACTCGTGTCAACCGTGCTTATGAAGGACCCCCAAGACTTGCCAAGGATGCTACTATTGCCCTTCGACGTGCTGAAGAGAATCTCCGACAGAGAGAAAATACCATTCAGATGCTCAGTGAGAAGAAGAAACGCTTGGACAGAGAGCATGCTGATTTGCAGCGTCAGATTCAACATTACAGAGATGACGCCAAGAGCATTCATGGTCAATTGTTGCGTGCAAGGAACGACATTCAAACCTACAAGGATAAATTGGATGAGGATGAACCAGCCAACATTGCTGCATTGCAAAAGGCTGTGATGGATGCTGAAAATCAAATCAACATGTACAAGAAACAATTCCAGTTTATCGCAACGCAAATTCAAGATGAAAAGGTCAAGGAAGATGAGTGCAGGGCAAGAGCTGCTGCCATGCATGAAGAAGCCGTGCGAATGCAAGATGAGTTCAATCGTCAAAGGGTCGAATACGAGCAGCACAATCAGGAATTGAGCACATTGGATCACAACATTGGGCACTACCAACGCAGATTGGATGAAGATCAGCTCAAAGTCGCCTCTGCTCAACAAGAAGTCAATTTGATGCAAGAACAGTTGGACAAGACGCTGGATAAAGTAATGGAGATTTGTCCCGATCGCATCAAAGTCACTAAAAGTGCAGAAATCCTTGATCGTGAAATTGTTCAAGTGCAACAGAAACTCAATGAGGCTGAGCGTGGTTTTGGTTGTACCCGTGAAGAACTCGTGCAAGAACTAAATGAAAAGATGGAGGCATACAATACTGCAAAGGAAGACATCAAGCAAATCTACGTGGAACAGCACTTGATGAAAAAGACACTTCAGCATCGTATTCGCATGATGACCAAATTCAAAACACACATTGCGAAACGAACTCGACGAACTTTTCAGCATTACCTCGCAAACCGTGGATACAGTGGAACTGTTGAATTCGACCATGATGCCAAGACCCTCCAGCCAAAGGTGCAAACTAATGATAGGGAAGAGGCTCATTCATCCGAAAAGGATCCAAGGTCCTTGTCTGGTGGTGAAAAGTCCTTTTCTACCCTCTGTTTACTTATGGCTTTATGGGAATCCATGGGATGTCCTATTCGTTGTCTGGATGAATTCGATGTGTTTATGGATGCAGTCAATCGTCGTGTTGGCATGCAACTATTGATGGATCTTGCTACATCCAGTGGCGATACGCAATTCATTCTGATCACTCCGCAAAACATGAGCAACGTATCCATTGGACCCAACGTGAAGGTGATTCGTTTGCATGACCCTGAGCGCAACCAAGCAACCCTGCACTAAAAAAATGTTTTGTTCTAAAAAAAAGAAAAGTTTAATGTCGATTGATCCAATCCAGTTTACCAATAACCAAGTCATCATCTGCCACCCCCCTCACTTTTCTCATTCCCAATTAGATTGCAGCCGTCATCAAGTCGCAAATTAGCAGCCTTCCTCAATCCGTGATTGAATCCTTTCTTCATCAGTTTTGTCAACAAGCACCACTCCATCATCCTCACCTTCTCCTTATCCATAACCCCAAGCGTGTACTTGCCAACCACAAACGAGAGTTCGATTCCCTTGCTCGTGGAATTGCCAATGGGGGCATCAATACGCTTACACTCTCACAGTCCAGTATCAACGACAGTGAACCTTTTGAAACAGTTTATCCACTTGCTGCTTATGGTGACTTGCTGCGAGTTGTACGCTTTCCCAGTGTAGCACGCATGACAGAAACCCGTAATCACCTTCACATCAACTATCCACGGGCGTTTTATGTTTCTACCAGTATGCGAGAACGTTTGAAAACAGGGCATGGGTACAATATTGTTCCTGTTGCTGATGCATGGTTGATCGAACGAACCAGTAGGAATGAGGTGGAATGGCTTCGACTGGATTGGTTCTTTCAGCAGTAAAATTAAAAGTTTATTCAAGGTAGGAAAGGCCAGGGCACAACCGCCCAATAAACGGCATAACCAAACATGACAAAAGCACCAATAGCCATGAATAATGATACAAATGAAAAGGATTTACGAGTGTGCAAAGTGGGTTTGATCACTGCAGCAAGGGTGATCAAGACGAGTATGACGGCACTTGCTATTCCTAGACTAATGACACGGGGAGCACGATAAGCAAAGTTGATTGTGTCATTCAGGTCAGTTGAACATGTTGGATAGCCTGCTTCTGCGTTGTGAAAGCAAATCAAACCATCCATACACTCTTCAGTGCTGGTACATGCTTGCGTTTCCACCTTTTGAGGTTGACAGAGGTTGGTGATGGAGGAGCAGTAAAGTCCAGGTGCACAGTTACCGAATCCTGTTCCATTGACAATGAGGTACCTACCATACTGGAGGTTAAATTGAATACGCAAAGTAGCAAAAAGAGGTGAATCAGTGAACATTGGGCAATGTGAGCACGTTTCACCAGAGGCCACTAGTGGTCCACCTGACCAATAACCCTTACCCTTGACCATGAGGTCTGTACGACATCCTTGGAAGGATTCAGGTTGGCATTGAAGAGGCTGTGTGGTATTGGAAACAAGGAAACAGTGGTGAGAAGGCTGTGTGCAAGATAAATCTGATTGACACGATTGTTGGGCTAGAATCAAACTAAATAGAGAAAAGACGATGATGAAAAGATTAAAGTGGTACATGAGGAAGAAGGTGAGAGAGAGAACGGATGGGCCTCTTGTTGAGGGTGGAGTTGAGGAATGTGACTACATGGCTGACCCAATTGACATCTTTTTTTATTATTACACAAGATGGAATTGACACTAAAAAGATTGCGAGATCATTGTCCATCCCTGCGAGATGAAGAAAGGATGGAGAGGATTGAAGGGTATGTGATGGATCAACGTGGGATTTTACAACAAGGGATGGAATTGTACGAACAACAGGAGGTACGTGATGTTGATGTGACCACTATATGCATGCAAATAGGCCATGGAAAGACATGGCAGTGGCATTTATGTGCATTCTAGAGGATGTGGAATGGAAAACAATGCGCATATACGGGTCAAGAAACGTGTTATTGACCTGGAATCCAATTCAACTAGTAGGAAACGACAGCGTAAAAGGAAGGAAAGGGCTAAATGGACCATGACCAACCTGCCACAAAGGATGGATAGTAAGGCAAGTGATACGGATGCTGTGATTGACGATTGATTAGTTTATACAAAAGGATACGAGGATATCAGCAAGAGACATTTCACTTTGTGCATCATAGTTGTAGATTTCTCATGCAAGGAACAGCCTGTTTGGAGGTGGCAAGAGTTCTCGTGTGCACGGCGTACCAGATTTGACCTTTCCAAACTCTGTGTTTTTTGATAAGCCAATGTCCGACAAGGTGGTTTTGAATGAACGAGATGATGGACCAGTCAACACTACAAGGGAGTATCAAGGCCGACTAAAGAGGCAAAGAAAGACTGTGTTGGAGAGAGAAGGATCGATGTTGCAGGAATCTCCATCAAACAAGATATTGATGGCTATGCAAGAGAATCAGCAAGCTAGGATGAAGCCACCGTCTGTAGCGCCGACTAGGGTGCCATCAAGACCAATAGAATGGCAGAGGTCAAGAGCACCGCCACCACCAACAGTATCATACAAGGTACCAGAACGACCGGCCTCTAGAGCATTCTCAATAGCAAGGCCACCTTCTAGAGCGTTTCCAGTGGCACCACAACCTCGACAAGTGTATCCCATGCCATTCATCTCACCACGAGCACCATCCATCTTTCAAGAGTCTCATCTTGGACCTACAAGGAAGCCCTTTTCACTCCAATCACTTTATTCACCAACCCTTGGCTATGCTGAATCCGTTGCACCTTCCACCTTCACTTCCTGGATCCCTCCTTCAGTGATCAATTGGAAGCAGCATGTCCAGGATGAAATGCAACAAGTGTTTGGCAAGCACAGGTGGAAGCCTCATCGACTCTATTGAAAGTTGCAAAACTTTTTTCTCCCACGCACACAATTTCAAGATTTTCACTCAACTTTTCCGTGCTCGCCTGCGTATCACCCTTTTTAATCACCGTCGTCGCTCCTTTTTCTTTTCTACAATGACTGTTGAACGTGAAGTACTCCCCTCCAACGTTATTCCCTCCCATTACAACCTCCATCTCTGGCCTGATAACGAAACTTTTGTTTTTCGTGGCACTGCTGATATCTCGTATACTTTCACCCCCCCATATGCGCCTCATCTCGTTAGATTAAACGTGAATGAAGAGTCGGATTTCATCACTCTCAACACCAAGGAGCTTCAAGTTGAATCTGCAAAGGTGAAATTGGACAACGATTCCACGTAACTCCTTTCCTTTTGACGCGCCATTCAACCCTCTGATAGGATCGATGCCTCTGAAATCACCTTTGATGAAACAAAGGAACGTTGCACCTTCAAGTTCCCATCTTCCTTTTCGTCTGGTTCCAAGATTACCCTTTCCACCGTGTTTACTGGGCAACACACTGATGCTATGAATGGCTTTTACCGCTCTGGTTATACGGATGCTCAAGGCAACCAAAAATACCTGCTGGTGACGCAGTTCGAAGCCACGGATGCGCGCAAGGCCTTCCCATGTTTTGATGAACCCAGTCTCAAGGCCACTTATGACGTGACCTTGACCGTTAAGAAGGAGTTGACTGCCTTATCCAATATGAACATCATTGAAGAAGAAGCTGATCCTCAAAATGAATCCCTCAAAGTAGTCAAATTTGCCACTACTCCCATTGTATCCTCTTATTTGATTGCATTTGCTGTGGGTGAATTGGATTACATTGAAGCCTCCACCACTGGTGAAAAGAATGGTAAGCCAATTGTATGCCGTGTCTACACTGTCCCTGGTTTCTCTCAACAAGGTCAATTTGCTTTGGATTGTTGCACCAAGACCTTGGAGTACTTTGCAGGTGTCTTTGATATCCCCTACCCACTCCCCAAGATGGACATGATTGCTGTTCCTGACTTTGATGCTGGTGCCATGGAGAACTGGGGTTTGGTGACTTATCGTACTGTTTATGTGTTGTTTGATGAGAAGACTAGCAGTGCCAGTAGCAAGCGTGAAATTGCTTACACTGTCTCCCATGAATTGGCTCATCAATGGTTTGGTAACTTGGTCACCATGAAGTGGTGGGATGAATTGTGGTTGAATGAAGGTTTTGCCACTTGGGTTGGATGGCTCGCCACTGACCACATGTTCCCTGAATGGGATGTGTGGACTGGCTTCCAATTGGATGAATTGCAATACGCCCTCAACTTGGATGCCATGCGTTCCTCTCATCCTATTCAAGTGGAGGTACAATCTGCTGCTGAAATCAACCAAATCTTTGATGCTATTTCCTACTCTAAAGGTGGGTCCGTCATTCGCATGTTATCCACTTACCTTGGTCGTGATACCTTCCTTGCTGGCGTCAGTCGTTACTTGAAACGTCATACCTATAGCAATGCCAGTACCCATGACTTGTGGGCTGCTCTCAGCGAAGAAAGTGGCAAGGATGTCGGCTCTTTTATGGAGATTTGGACGACTCGCATTGGTTTCCCAGTCTTGACCGTTACTGATGGACCTGATGCTGATTCCTTTACCGTAAAACAAAATCGTTTCCTTACTAGTGGTGATGTCACTGCACAAGATGATGAAACCCTTTGGTGGGCCCCTCTTGCCGTGTGCAATGAAAATGGATTGGTCACTGGGTTGACTGAAGAAGAATCTGTTTTACATTCCCGTGAGGCAACCTTCAAGAAGCCAGCGGGTGAATTTTACAAGCTCAATTATTCCCACACCAGTGTTTATCGTGTCAATTACACCAAAGAGAAGATTGAACAACTTGCACAAGCTGTGAAGGATGGTAAACTTGCCAAGGATGATCGTATTGGTTTGTTGGCTGATGCAGGTAGCATGGTTTCTGCTGGCATTGGTGCTACGGATGATTTGCTTCAACTCATTCGTGGATATGCAAAGGAAACCGAGTACCAAGTTTGGGAACAGTTGGGCACTCGCATTGGAGCCATTCGTACCACATGGTTTGAACAAGATCAACAAGTGCAAGACGGCCTTACCAAGTTGGATCGTGAGCTCTTTGGTCGTGTTGCCCATGAACTCGGTTGGGAAGTGCCTGAAGGTGAGGATTACATGAAGAGTCGTCTCAGACAACTTGCCATTGAACACGCTGGTCTTTCAGGTGATGAAGCCATCGTTGCTGAAGCCAAGGCACGTTTTGCAAAGATCATTGCAGGTGATGATACTGCCGTTCATCCCGATCTTCGTGCCAATGTCCTTTCCATTGCTGTCAAATATGGTGGTGAGGAAGAATGGAATTCCACCCGTGACCTTTACATTGCCACCACCACCGAAGATCAAAAGTTGCTTGCACTTGAAGCCCTTGGTCTTTCCCGTGACGAAGCTGTCATCCAAAAGGCCTTGCAATTCTCCATCAGTGAGCATGTCCGTCCTCAAGACATTTTCAGTATCTTTGGTACCCTCAATGCCAACACCAAGGCACGCTACCCTCTCTGGAACTTTATCAAGGAGAACTGGGCCATGTTTTCTCAAAAGTACGAAGGCAGTTTGGGTATTCTTGGCTTCATTGTCAAGGTTGGTACTCGTGGCATGAGTAGTGATTCAGTCATTGCTGATGTGGAATCCTTCTTTGCTGATAAGGATACTAAGCGCGTTGAGCGTCCCTTGCAACAGAGTTTGGAACAGATGCGCATCTCCAACAAGTGGTTGAAGCGTGATGCTGATGCTGTTGCCAAGTGGGTTGCTGCACAACCATAAAACTTTTTTTTCCCACGATTCAATGGTTAACTTTACTCTCACCTCAAAGCTTCCAGCACATGGAGACTTTGTGACAGAATGTCACTTTGCACCTGATGGACAACAGTATGCTACGGTCTCTTCTGCAGGTGTTCGTGTTTGGGACTCGGCGGTAATTGTGCAAATGAACCTCATGTTGATGTTGCTTAGACCGACTCCAATGTACATACGTTAGCTCATAGTGATTGGGTTGCAGATGTTTGCTGGCATCCATCCAAGCATGAATTGGCTACAGTTGGTACTGAATGTGGCCTTACCATATGGAACACAAAGGCAAGTACCTTCTCAGTTGTTCAATAATTGACCCCTACGCATTAGACGGGTCAGCCAGTCCATCAAGTGAGCTTGGAAGGAGTCCGCAGTGTGGTTTGGGTGGGTGAAAACCTCCTCTGTGGCAACAGTAGCGGCCAATTGACTTTGACCACTCCATCAGGCCAACAGTTGGCCTCTCTCGACATCGCTGAAGAAGATGACTATAACAAGATCACTGGACTTGTCATGGTGAACCCTGATCATGTTGCTGCTATCATCAATAGTGAAGAGGAAGAAATGTACAAATTGCACCTCATTCAAGTGTCCACCTCTTCACTCCGTAGCATCCACAATGGTTTAGGTGAAGGCAATGAAGCCTGTCTATCCCCAGTATATGAAAACAAGTATATTCTCGTTGGCGCAAAGAACATTGATCATGTTTCCCTTTGGGACATTACCAGTAACAAAATTGTTAAAAAATATGCAAGGGAATCGGTTGCTTCAGAGTGCCGATGTATTATGGTTGATGGTAAGTATGTAGTTGGTGGAAATGAAGCTCAGCTTATGGTGTGGGATAGGCAAAGTGGTCAAATTGTTGAGCAATTGTATGGATCAAATGGACATGTGGTTGTAGTGGAAATGCATCCACACGATCCCACTTGCGTCATTACTGGGGATACTAATGGAACGATTAAAAAGTGGAAGGTTGCTCTTTGAATAGATGACGTCAATTGTAAACAAAAAGGTCAATAGTGGCAGTCACAAACCTTTTCACTTTTTCAAATTCTCACGGCAGATGGAGCACGATCC